>PVLD010008926.1:0-80529 GCA_004027595.1 Dinomys branickii
TCCCTACTATCTTCTCTATAATTTGGTATTTCCTTTAATGTTTTTGTGTTAACTAATGTGAAGATAACTATGTAATACAACATCCAGTTCTAATTCCCTACTATATTCTGTATAACTTTGTATTTTCTGTATAGTTTATGGCTTTTCTGGTTCATATGTCTCCATTCTTTTGTCTTTAAAATAAAATTAAAAATAAAAAATAAATAAATAAATAAATACTTTTCTGCTGTTCACTCATCTGAACTTCATACAATGTGATGTTAGGTTTTTAATAAGAAGAAAAAATCACTATTTTAAAAAAGATATTCTTTTCTCAATCAAGTTTTCTTCCTGCTACTTCTTGCACTTTTTTCTTCAACTCCTCTAAGTTAATGAGAAAATCCTAATCACCAATCTTGAAAATGGAGCTTTAAAAATTAAATGCATGAACAATGTAAATTCTTAATTTTGTTCTGAAAGAAAAAAAAGAATATGCATGTCATTACTTCATCATTGAAGGCATGTAACTTTCAGTACTATCCTACCATGCAGTGATCATAGAAAAAGAACAAAGGTAAAATGATACTGTTCTTCTGGTCCCTAGATAAAAGTTTAAAAGCTGGTGGAACTACCATGAAACAAAAAAGTAATTATAGCTAAGAAAGCCTTCAAATTACTCCAATATTCATTTTAGAAGCAAACAAACCTGTGGTGAAAAATTAATGGACTTCTATAAATTAAGGGAGACACTCCCCAGTTCTGTACAGTCGGTTGTTTTACAGGTAAGAAAACAGGAAAGAAAGCAAAAAGGCAATGCAAATAAACTTACACAAAACCCGGGTCCCATAACTAAGAATTCAGCGTCCCATCTGATGTAGAAAGGTACAAGGAATTAAAACACACTTTTAAAAAGGTCCTTAGAAAAATTAACACCTAGCATGTTATGCTTTTAAACATACCTATGCCAACAAAACTTCCAAGAATTATTGTGTTAAGAACGAGGGTAGATTGTATAAATATATTTTAAGGACACTAATGAAAACCTACATTAAAAGTTTAGAATTCAAAACAGTCAAAATTTAAAAGAACCGTTATCTTTATCAATGGGTAAGCACAAGGATCTGTGCATTGTTTTGTGCAGGTGTAAAAACTTGGTAAAAATTAAATGTATGATTTGCTGTATCCATGAAAGTCAATTTTATTTTTGCAATATTTCAGATAAGGTAAATTTTTATGGTCTTAACACTAGTCAAAAACTAAGAGTACGTATTTATAAATGTAGTTCCAACTGTATCTCCTTCTGGGTAGGCTTCTTTTGCAAAGAACCACAGAACGCTAATAGTGAAACTCTATTAGGCAATTGGGTATTCCACATTAATTAATATTTTTGGATACCTGATTCTTACTCATTTTAAGACCCCAAACTTTTTTAAATTAAATTTTTAAATGAAATCTTAATAGTACATAATGTACATTTTTTACTTTTTAAAAACACTATATGCTGATCATATTTTACTGATAGATGCTTCATAAATATTAAATTATTATTATTTAACTCAGCACAATTATGACTGATTTATTTTGGGGCTTACTAGGTAGATGGGTTTAAAACAAAAAAGATCAGGCTGGAAAGATAGCTCACTGGCCCAGCACCTGCCTGGCAAGTGAAAGGTCCTAAGTTTGATTCTGGGTAAAACAAAACAAAACAAAAGAACAAAAACCCTGTGTGATTTGTTTTGGCAGAGGACATACCTCAGTGGCACAAATGCCTGCCTGGCAAGCATCCTGATACCAAAAAAACCAAAAAAAAAAAAAAAGGATAAGGATTTATAGGGCCGGGATACAGCTCAGTAGAATAAGCATCTGCCCAGCAAGCACAAGGTCCTGAGTTCGATTCTCAGTACCAAAAAAAAATCATATTCACTCAGGCACATTATAATCAAACTATTCAAAGACACAAGACAAAGAAAGATCCTTAAAAGATGTAGGAAAAAAATCTAAATTCTTTTCATACAGTTGATCCTTAGTAAGATTAACAGCCAACTTTTTATCATAAACTATGGAGGTTAGAAGGCAGTAGGATTTTTTAAAGGCTTGAAGAAAATTACCATTCACCAAGAATTCTGCATCAGGTAAAACTATGCTACAACAGTGACATGGAAATTATGACATTCCTAACAAACAAAAATGCTAACAGGAGTCCTACAGCCTGAAATGAAAGGGTAGGAGACAGTATGTCAAAGGTGTATCAATAAAGAACAAACGAACTGAATTATGGAGGTAAATATAAAGTTCTTATATTTTGATTTATAACTACTTTCTCTATGATTTAAATGACAAGTGCATATGACAACAGCTACAAATTTACACTGAAGGCCATATAATACATAAAGACATAATTTATGACCACAACAGTATAAAGAGGAAGGGAAATTTTCGTATACTATGAAAGATAAGTTAGCATGAATTCAAATCAGACTGTTGTAAGCTTGGGATGTTAATTAATCTCCAGAGTAGCCCCTAAGATAACCCTTGTTTTGAAACTGACCTCATAGCCTAAGAAATATTTTCTGAATATTCTATTTTATGACATAAGAGTACCTCTACCATGAGCCTGGGATTGTTCTAGGGACTTTATATATGCAAACTCCCTTCCTATTTACAAATTCTTTCAATAACTATATCAAGTAAGTATTATTATTCTCCTTTTACAGATAAAGCAGCTAAGATTCAGAGACTGGTTTGGGCAGAGTCACAAAGCAGAAATTAGGCAAAGAAATGGGATTCAAATTAGAAATCCTCACATCTCTTTCCTGCTCCTTGATCTAGAGATCCATGATCCTATTCTTTCATCCAATGCTGTACCTGCACCAGCACCGGTAATCCCCCATCACACCATCAACAGGTAATTACCTCCTTTATGGTCAAAATTTCCAAGAGTACCTACAGGCTGATGAATTTCCAATCTGTCTCTTCCACACAGTTCTCTCTCCATACTCCACATTTAGTTATCTATTGGACAATTGTATGTAACCAATATTCTGAACACACCAACTTCAAGTGTCCGGCACAAAGTTCATTTCCCTCATTCAGTTACATCACTACCTAACCAACTTTCTAAGCCCAAAAATATTCAAGAAATTCTCGATTCTCACATTTCCCCATACAGCTCATCAACCACCAACGCTAGCACCCCTTCATGATCTCAGGTGCTCACCCATCCCTCTTGGCTACTCTTACCCAGTTCCCTCTGTGTGAAAACTCATGTGCTCACCCCCCACGGCAGTCCATGGATCTTCTACACTATTCATCTGATCACAACCCTGAACAAATGTGTTTAACCAACAAATGCTAACTATTTCCTAAGCACTGTATTGAGTGTGAGAGGTAGAAAGATCAAAGAATAAAATAAAATTTAAATTGATCAGAGGTTAGCAGAAGACAGACATTAAAAGACAAGTACAGTAGCAGGCAGTCTATAAAGACTGGGGTGTGTACACAGGTTAGGATACTATACATATGGTACTTTAAGCAGGCTCAAGAGGGACCCAACCTAGACCTGTAGGGGAAAGTTAACAGAGGAAATGATAGAGTATCAGGCATTACCCAAGCAAGTGGGGGAGAAAGGGCACTTTCACTTCAAGTGAAAGCACAAATGAGGAGACTATAAGAAGCCCCTGCAGAGAAAAATCCTGTAAACAATAAAAACTTTTACCCTTTAGAAAACCAGTATTTATGTTTTGATTTTCAAACAGCTGAATCTGACGGCGTGGATCAGAGAGGAAAGTGGCAAGAAGACCAGAAAGGAGCCTGCTGCTGCAGTAATACAGGGAAAATAAAGAGGGCCTGTCCTAAGGAATTGGCAGCAAGGATGGAGAGGAGAGTACAGATTCCAGAAATATTTAGGAGGTTGAATTGGCAGGACTTGCTAAGTGTCTGAATGTGGCGGGGGTGGAGGGATGGGAAAGGAGGAGAAGCCAAAGATGACTCACAGGCTTTTGACTTTGGGGACTTGGTGCCGCCACCCCATGAGATACAGCAGTGTTCCCAGACCTTGGGTTTTCAGGGAACGGTAAACTTTCCAACAACTTTAGAGCTCTTGACAGAAAGGTGCCAGCTAAAGACAGCCCATCATGTACTATCACCAGTATTTCATATGGGAAAGCGCATTTAACACCCCAAATATGAATACATTCAGCTTCCCCAAAAATTCACCACAGGGGCTATTTTTCTGACAGCATCACAGATGATGGAAACTCGGTACCAGGCCTCAGACCAACACTGGGAAGCACTGAGATAAAGATACACAGACGTTGGCCCAGCAGCGCAGTGATAGTTTAAGAATACACTGTCTCTGCCCTCACTAACTCCCAGACCTATGTGGACACCTACTCCACATATATTAAGGGTATAAAAAAAATTCAAGAATTGTTGGAGGCCCTGAAGAAGAGGTATTTGACTATGCCTAGGGGGAAGGAGCTGAGTCTCAGAGGACAGTTTGGAATTTGCCATATAAACAAAGAAGTTTGGCATGGTCTTGGCAGGAAGGAAAAGTATGTCCAAAGGTATGTAGGTACGCGGGCAAATTCATGCATGGGGGAATTGTGGGTAGTCTGGCATGACTTGGTGATTATCTTGGAAAATGACAAGTGAAGAGCTGGAAAAGTACACAGAAACAAAATTATACATGGTTTAGTGATCTAAGCTAAAGACTAGAAATGATCTTACAGGCTCTGAGAAGAATCAAAGGATTTTGCAGTGCACAATGCTATGGGCATATTTGCCATGTGAAAATATGGCCTGAAAACAAGTACAGAACATCTGCAAAAGCCCAATTAAGTATGGACAGAGAAAAGCCAACAGACAGAACCACAAAACAAACAGGTATTTACTAGCACCTACAGTCTTCATCAAGATCAGTGAGGCAAGATGGCTGCCCTCCTGAGCTTATTTTTCTACTGCTTGTAAGTAAAACTTAAATCACACATTGTGTAATATTTTGCAATTTAAAAGTTTAACAAAATACCAACGGCTTTCACAAACCTATCTTCATTTTAAAATTTGCATTAAATTATATTTATATTTTATATGTAACTTAAGCCATTTCCCTGTTCTCTGAACATTGATTCATTATTACCTTATAACAAACTCCCAGAGGCGGTACTGTAAAAATTAAAAGGTATCTGTTTTTAAATTAAATAATTTGTATTTTAAAAGTTCTTGATTTGAACCAATAGACAGAAGGTAGGATCTACAGAATTTGGTGATAAAACTGACTATAAGAGTTGAAGGGGTAAGAAGTTTAGAATGGCTTTCTGATTTCTGGTTTAGGCAATAGGTATGTGATGGTATGGCATCCAGGTAGGGAGAAGAGAAAAAAGATTTGAGGGAGTAATTAATGAGTTTATTCAGACAGAGATTAATGTGTAATGTCCGTGGCAGTTGGGCAGTCATGTCCAGCAACAACTGTAAACACACACACAGAGCTTTGGGCACACATCAAGTGATAGTTTGGGAAGTTACCAGCACCCAGGTGGGACAGTCTTGGAGGCCGTAATAACATGAAGCAAGCTGAAGAGAATCTCTGAATGAATCAGAAAGGGGCAAGAATATAGCATAAGAAAATGATACACACACACACACACACACACACACACACACACACACACACACCCCAAGAGAATTAAACTAATTCCATTTTAAACAGCACCAAAGTCAAGGAAACAGTTCACCAAATACTGAAAATTACAAACAATGCTGAAGAAACTGAAGATTACCCAATCTTGCCCTTTCTTACCTCCCACTGCCAGAGCCAGGACTCTTCTTTGTTACCACAACATACCTCTTGGAAAGCACTTAGCCATGACTGCTGAATGAATAAATAAATGAATAAAAATTTTAAATTATCGTAGAAGAAAGTGCACAGTATTTTTGGAAACAGCCTGAGCCGACTCTGATAAATTAAAGGGCAGTGGGGAGGAGGATCCGGCTGAGTAAAATTCTTTTGGATCCAGAAAGATGTCAATTTTTGGCTTGGCTAGCAAAACAGTTCTGAGGACAAATCCAGAAAAGTCTGAAAATGTTTTGCTCAATT
The DNA here is from genome assembly GCA_004027595.1 of Dinomys branickii. Lineage (NCBI taxonomy): Eukaryota > Metazoa > Chordata > Mammalia > Rodentia > Dinomyidae > Dinomys > Dinomys branickii. The sequence goes on from PVLD010008926.1 coordinate 6,074, forward strand.
AGGGCAGAGCTAGAAAAACTGGACTTCCTCCCATGGGACAAGATTTATTTGGTCATACAAGTTCTAGTATGGCTTTTTTGTTTTGTTTTGTTTTCCCTTTGTCTCATTATTTTCAAGTCACATGGTGTAGGGGATTGTCCCTTTATGAGACATATTTCACTTCCTAAAGAGTCCCTGAATAAGCTAGCCCCATTTTCCTTCATTTCTTTCCTCAGTAACTGTCTTGACATGTTAAAGAAATATTTTATTATCAGAAGGGTGATTTTGCTTATTTCCAAAGAGGGAAGCAATTTGCTACTCTTTAATTTAAACCTACCCTTAAATCCCAGGAATGTCTGGCTCATGAAAGGAAAAACAAGGTCCAGAATCTATTAACTGGTGATCCACAGCCTTCAAAGCAATTTACATTCAGTATACATTTGAGATCACTTAGCTGTCAGAGTAAAGTCTAAATCCCCGGTGGACCTTGCCAGTACAAAAGTATACTTAGACCCAAACTAGGTCACAAAATGTTTTCAAACGACATGTGCTGCACTCTTCCAGCATTCTGAAAAAATCCAAGGAACTACAGAAAACTTCCTGAAAGAAAGAACTTAATACCCTAAATCACATCCTAGATAGGCCTCACCCAGGTCTGTATTTAGGGCACTGTCAAGACAACAGAAGAGAACTGACTCGTGCCACAGCATACATTCAATCACACTGTTTCTCCCAAGTCTAAATCTCCCTACACCAGTAAGCCCATCTGTATTTAAAGGTCCTTCAAATACTTTGTCCAACCCTGCAAGTACAAATAGCCAGGTACTTCAATTTAATGTTTCTCTTCTGTTCAAATTTTATGAATTTTAACACTAAGCACCTAGAATGAGTGCATACAAAGACTAGACCTAAGCATTAGCTTATAGGTACATCTCCACTGATGGCAACCACAAACTACTAGTGTTTCTCAGCTTTTCAAGGGATGTCACTCTGTTAAAAACACTCCCCTTGTCTTAATAAAGGAGTTCTGAGAGTACAAATGGCTCTGGAACTGAGATGGAAAGCTGCAAGCACAGAGCAGGGTTCTCCAAATAAAAAACAAAGGCAACTCCAGCAGCAACTGAAATTCACCTGAAAAAGAAACTTGACCTCCACCCACCTCAAAAAGAAGAACTTCACTTACAATATTTCAATTTGGAAGAGGGGGAATAAATACTAATACTTGAAAAATATAAGTAAGAAAAAGGTTTTTTAAAGTTATAGACGTGTTGGATATTTAATCACTAACCGCTTGGTGTATATTACTTTGTTAGAAGTAAAATTTTTAAAAATGCAAACTTGGTTCATCTCTTCCTTTGACATAAAAATTAGGCAACAAGGAGAACTCTATGAGATCAGTTCTCACGGACTTATTTCAAAATACCAAAATGATTGTAAACCAGATATTATATATATCTCTCTTTTAAGCTCTTAATCACTTTTATAGGATAATCTGAGGAAATTACATTTCATAATTGCCATATGGACAGTTACTTAAATATATTGTGTCTGTCTTTTTCACTTCTTTTTTTTTCAAATGTATAATGCATTTCTCTTTCAGAATTTTAAGTTTCTTAAAGGAAAACTCAACTGGTAAAAATAAGGCATTTTCCCCCTCACTGCATATAAATTTATTCAAAAGCAATACATATATTCAACAGAAAATGGCCTACCAAAGTTCAAAACCTCAAAATATAAAATTTGTATTTAAAAATCAGTTCAACCACAGATACACAGGGAACTCCACTTATACTAACTAAACTGAAAATAAAATGTATACCACTATCAAAAGATACACCAAGAAGCTATCTCTAGTTGGTTTTTAGTTTACTGGAACTTACTTCAATAAAGACACAAATGTGCCACCAGAAAGATAAAAATGTTAGTCCCTGAGCCAAAGGGCCTTAGGATAAAGTCCAAGATCAAAAATGAGAAAATGAATTGCAGGTGATGAGGATGAGTTACCAATAGAAGAGGCTCAAGAGACTACAGTCAACCTAACGCGGAAGGAGGTGTTGGCAAGTAACCACACCATGCAACCCATCAAACTGCACTTTGACTAAAAGTCTGTATTTATCCCTACAAAAGCAAAGCGCGGGATGACAATTTGGCAGTGCAATGAGGCTCTTCTCATAGGTGAGGGAGTTTGTGTGACAAATGTAATTTCTCTCTCTGGAGTCAAAATGGATGCAGCAGGACCCACACTGGGAGACCATCAGATATTCAGATTATTTCTAACTCCCTTCATGGGATCTACAATCACAACAACTATCCCACTATGACCTGCCTTTTCCATTAGTAAGTATGCAAGGAAGACAATGCCTAACTTGGCAGATCCAAGGACTCTTGAGAAGTTCAGCTTTCACTGGAACAGAGTTTAATTAACATTTTGGTTCAATCCTCAGTTTCATGTCAGGTTGGTGAGAGACTGTCATCCTAGTTTCTCCATTCTTCTAGGTAAACTAGTAAATCTGGGCTTCCAGTCTTTAATGCCAAGTGGATCCTGGAACACGGCAACTACCCCACAGCCCTGACTCACTATCCATGGGCACCTGGCCATCATTCTTTCTCCTCAAAGGGCAACCCCGACCTTCTTCAATACGTAATAGAGTCTTTCTGCATTTTGACTTCGAACTCCGGCAATTTTTAAACTAAAAGAATAAAGACAATGCTTCAGGACATATTCATTCAGGTTTGTTAGAACTTCTAAAGAGTTACGTCTTTGGACAGCAAAATGAGCACTTTTAGAAAAGGATAATTCTTAGGACTATTTTACAATGAACTGTTTTGGTTATGTATGACATCATGGGATGGGAAATGCTAGAGGGTAAGAACCCACAGTCATATTAAAATCCCCTGTAGGGACTTATCAAATACTAACTCATCCCCTACTGTGAATCGGCTGGGCCACAGTGGGTCCGTGGACACCTTCAATGTGTCCCCTTTGGAGGTAACTCCAGAGAGCAAAACCATCCACTCTAGAAGTACTAGAATCACTGTTCTGGGGAAGTCACTACAACTGACAGGTCTGTTTTCCTTCTCTAGTGTGCTGGGGTGGAAACAAGATTGAGGATGACTCCTCCTGAATGACGGACGTTACAAATGAGGACTGTCAACACAGTGAAAGAGAATTTGGCCCTGGCTTTAGCTATTCAAAATTCAAATTTATTCTAATTATCAGACCTAAGACTAAACAAAAAGCATTCATTAATAAAATGCAGAGAAAATACCGCACCAGAATCCTTGTAGATTTTAGCACACAATATCTTTCAAAGGGAATGGCATGCAAGTTGTTTCTAATTCAAAGAAAGATCATGGAAAAAAACTGTTTACAGTAGAACAATTTTTAATAATTCATAGCTGAATGATCTAATGAAATTACTTTAAAATGTCAAATAGCAAAGTGATGCAACTTTTTTTTTTTTTTTTTTGCATTTCAACCCTAAGTTAACATTTTGATGAAAGAGGAATTCAACACATCATAGCTATGTTTTGGAGACAGTTTGCTCAACTTTTACTGAGTTCTGTAAAACAGATTGGCTGCACAAAAGGGTTCTTAATTTTTATAAAATATGTCACTCTAACATTTTAAAGTGTCTACATACCAAATCTGCTGAACTAATACACCAAATAATTGTATGTACATACACATAAGGAAATTATGTTCAGATAAATTCACCTATAGCAGAGTTGCTAAGGAAGAATGATTTACCTTAGGCCTTGGAGACACGTTAAGCATTTAATTGAAGATTAGTTGTGAGATAAAGATGACACAACTTTAGTTTTTATTTTCTGTATTAGAGCTATTTTTCCTCAGTGTTAGGCTTTCCGCGATGCATGCCTTTAGTACTCTATATATAAACACTTGCTTTCTTGGTGAACGAGGGAGGATCTCTCCGGAGCTAAGGGACTCCAAGGGCACAGAACATTTTGGATTCATCTACATGTTTAAGTCTCTTAGGAGAGCCACTCCCCAGACCATTTCCTTGGTTTTAGCATCAGCTCTCTTCCCCCACACCTTCTCTGCCTAATTCCAGGTACTTAAGAGTTCCCAATTCCACCCCTTTCTGCAAAAAAAAAAAAAAGAAAAAAAAGAAAGAAAGCAAAGCCATTTGCCCCTTCTACAGATACTCTGTTTCTTAGAACACACAGGAAAGCATTCTCTCCATCCTGAACATGCCCTCCAGCCTCTGCTAACCCTCACGTCTGTGTAGTCTGTGTACTCCTTCCCGTTCTCTCTCCACCTGGCTTCTTCTTACACGCCTCCTGTGCCCTTTGTGTAAGAAAAACGGTAACATTTTTAACTCAGCCTGACTGTCATTCTACTAGCCGTATTCCAGCCCCCCAATTATAATGTCATCTAGTTGGTGCTACACTTTCTCAGTATTTCAGTTATCCTGTCCTCTCCTCTTCTAGCACCATCTGTCCCTCAGGAAGACAACAATTAACCCCCCACACCGAACACAGTCTCCAGTCTCCTCAGCCTCTTGGCGGCACCTCAGATGCCTCAGTGCGAGGCCTCCTCCTGAAAATTAATTCTCCCTTCCACGGCTTCCCTTGGGTCAGCTTCTGTTTCTCCCTCTGCCTCTGCTGTCTCCGTCCTCCTTCGTTTTTCTTACCTCCTTCAACCCTAAATGTCGGTCATCTCAAGCTCTACATTCAGTCTGTTCCTTTTCTCAAAATGTAAGAGGGCTTGCTCCTTTATTCCTTAACAAATAGGGTCTACTCCAGCCGTAACCACAGATGGACAGCAACGGTGTCTGAGCCGCAGTTTGAACCACGTGTGCTGTGAAGGCTGGTGAGCGTGGATGCTCCACTTTGCTGATGACAGAGCCGAGTCACTTTGCTCAGTATTCACACGGGACGTGTGTGGCTTCTTTCTTATTCTGGGACAAATGATGTAGGACAGTGATACTCCAAACGTGGGACGCCAAAGGATCTGTATGCACCTCCTATAGGAACGTCCCAAGTTTTCCGGAGAGCTCTGTGAAGCTCTCAAGTTCGTCTGTCAGCTATAAATCTGCCTTGGCTATTTCTTGCAAACATATATGATGGAACATATTCAAATGTGAGTTCACTGTGACCTGATCAAACCTGCTCTTCTTCCTGTAGAGCAGTGCACCACCGTGATAGATCCTCTTGCCTCCGCGGCTCTCTGTTGTTTAGCACCCACCCAGCCTGCAAGGTTGGCCAATGCGAGCACTCACTGTTTTTCATATGCAACCTTTACTCTCATTTCAAAGCCTAATTCAGGCCACCACTTCTCTCCCCCGCCCCGGTGAGTGGTCCGTCTCCTACTTCGGCTCTCTCTAGATTCTCATTTCGAGCTGGTTTCCCCTCCAACTATTATTCTGACCCCAGCACTTGGGCACATCTCCATCCTTTCTCTTCCTTTTACTCTTGCTGGATTGGACAGCTCAGCCTCCTGTCATGCATCCTGTCTTCCTCTATGTCTGTGTGATTCTTTTCACATCGTTCGCCTCCTCTGTGAAGCCCATCTTCCCTGCTCCAGCACGTTGCACTTAATTGTTTCGCCTGAACTGGCCTAGAATCTCTCAATGGTGTTTTTTTTTACTTTAATCTTTATATGACAGTAGTTTGCATAGGTGTCTGTTGCTCATAAACTCACTGAAAGTAGGAACCGAACAGTACACCCTTTGACTTCCCATGGTGGACACTGTTTATACCAAGTGCCTGCACTGAGGAGGTGCTCAGTCAACCTCTGCCCAATGAAAAGTGACGGAAGGCACTATTTCACTAATGTGAACCACGCCACATCCTCCTGGTCCATGCAGCAGTATTAATTCTGCGAAGGAGATCCACGCTTTTCTGGACTCCTGTAGTATCTTTGGGTCCACCTGAAACACATCTTCAATTCATGTAATCCCACTACCCACACTCTAGGATAGATCCCAGGGAAGCCATAATATGCCAGAACCAATCTTGTTTCTTTAGAACAGAGACATCACAGGAAAAGTTTCATTTATTGGGATATATCTTATTTTTTTTTTTGAGACAAGGTCTCACTGTGTAGTCCAGGCTGGCCTCTAACTCACAGTGATCCTCCGGTCTCAGCCTCCCCATTGCTGAGATTATAGGCATGTGCCACTGTGCTCAGCTAGGATACATCTTTACCTCCACCCTTGGGTATATGTAAACTGCCATATGGGGGAATGAAAAGTAGAAAATTATCAAGTCTCCATTTCACTTTCCATCTCTCAAATGAAAAAGTTCCATTATTTTGTTCTAAGCCTAACACTTACTAACTGGTAATAAAGCTCCCAAACGTGTTTCACCTTTACAAACAGGAAATCTCTCAGATCTAGAAGCATCTAGCATATGACTGTGTGGGGAGAAAAAAGCATTATTAATCTGATTAAAGTATCTTCCCCATATTCAAATATAAAATATATACAAGAAAATGGACAAAATTTTCAAAATTAGCTAACAGCGACATTCTTGAATGTGCTGTAAGTTTCACTATTTTGTTGAGGGACTGAGGATAACTTCTACTTATGACTTATGGAGCTCCCTTTTTTCTTTAAACACTGGAACTACACCAAGATTCTAAGTAACAAAATGAAGTAATTATTGCCTTTAGATATTCTCTCATAAGTGACTTTACATAAGTTCAGGAAGGGTAAGTTGTCAAGTATTCTCCAAAGAAGCTTTCGAAGTATCTGGAAAAACAGACGGGCGCACGCTTGAATATGCTAACACAACTATCATTTCCTCTGGAACAATGACAGTTTGTTAAAGAATTGCCCTAAAATTTCAATCTATTCTTCTGGGTTAGCAAATAGCTCTCATTTTCTAAAATCATGGGCAGCATGCATTCAGCATTAAGACAGTTCTTTTCTTATCATCCAGTACTACCAAACGCCAGTCTAAAGACATAAAGTGCCCGTTTATTACACAAGCAGCTAAGACATATCTTTTTTACTGTCAAGACTCTCCTGGCTTGTGTCCTGAGCTGCAGTTCCCACTGGTCAGAAGTTTATAATGTGCAATCATTTCCTCTATATAAAACTGTGTTCTGTTTTTGCATGTTCTCATTCCATTAGGTGGTAAAGTGTGTTAATCGTGGTGCCCACGGAGAGCCATAAATTAGGATTCCCCTACCTTGGCATTCTCAGTCCAAGGCTGGGTAACTGCTGTGGGGTAATGTCCTGGATAGTACACACAGATCTTCCCCAGCCACTCCTCACTAGATACCAGTTCATCTCTCCATTTCTGGCAACCAAAAACATTAGCACACAGTGCCAAAGTTCCTCTGAGTATAAAATTTCCTCTCAGTTGAGTATGACTATTCTAGAGGGCAAAGACAATTCATCCTGTGTATGTGCTTATGTGATTTTAAAAACATACGTGGTCCCATACAATCCCAGATGACTAGCAGTAATTAGCTTTTAAAGTTTTCCTGCACAGTACAAGTGTTACTGTATTTGTGGATATTATTCAAATGTAATTTTTTAATAAACAGGCCACCTTACATAATCTACCAAAGAAGCACGTATTAAAATGCCTGCAGTTTGGTTATCACTGTGCTATACACATACACACACACACACACACACACACACACACACACACACACGTGTAATTCTGCTTACAAGAAGGTGCAGTCACTATAGTTGAAGAAAGAAGGCATGCAAGTGATTGGCCCCGCCTGAGACCCACTCAGCCCTATGGCCACGGCCCAATGCCAACACATAATGGCGCCTAGCTCCCCTTTCCCAGAAAGCCCTGTGGTTTCTCTTACCCAGCTGCCCTCATCTAAGCTTGAGGGTGCCAGAGGTAATCCAATCCCTCATTAGTGTGACACCCCAAGCCGAGCCACCACCTACATCAGCTACCCTGCGGCCCCTCCCCTCGGAGTGCATATCAGCTCCAACCTGGTCCTTTGTCTTCAGAGAGCCAGCCCAGCTGTTCTGGTGCTGACTCCCTCCATGCCTGCATTAAACTTTCATCTCCTGCTGTTCATATCTCTCTCCTTCTCTGCATGTTACATTGAGTACCTAATTCTCACTCAATCAGCAACAACAGCTAGGACTGGAGGAGCAGATGGTACACAGAGCTAACCTGGGCAACAGGAACTTCTCAAGAAGAAGTAAGCACTGTTAGCACTAAAATTTTCAGAGATGCTCTCATGGGGCTGCTGAGAGCCATGCTGAACTTTGAAGATGAGCGCTTATTAAGCAGATAAGAACAGTAAACCAGGCAGGAAAACCCCAGGGGCAGGCTGGCTGGGAAAAGCAGGAAGGTTCTGCCCAAGGACCAGGCAGAGGGCTCCTCAGCACGATGAAGTATGAGCGTGAAAGACAGATCCAGACTATACAACCACGGGAAGAATCTGGACTTGAGGTAGTAGATACGACAGGTCATTTTTGAACATATGCTACATGACATGAGAGGAAGGTGTGATACATACTCGAAGACGACAGTTATGGGAATAAAGACTAATAGAAGTTAGTAATATGACCCTATATTGATAGAATTTTGGAATAGTACAGTAACAATAACAATGGAAAGAAAAAAAAATCAGGCACCTGAAAAGAAAACCACCAGACTTGGTTAATACCAGAGCGTGTTAAGTAGAAGAGAAAGTAACTTTAAAGGTTCAAGTCTCAGTGAGAGAAAAACAAATAAGGCCTTAACCTTTATAAGCATCTACCACACTCACAGATTAATATTACTCACTTTAATCATCTTAATAGTCACTTCCTTACTGATGATTTTAATGACCTCACGTGGATTAATGGCGTTTTATAAATGGGAGCATTAAAAGGCAAACTATAAAACACAACCCACCAACCGCGATACACAGTATGACAATAAGACACAGAGACAGGCAATGCATCTGTAACTTGGAGCAAGGTCTGAGTTGTGTCCATTGGTTGAAATAGCCTTAAACTCTCCTCACTGAGGCTTCTCTGCGAAGGTCTTGTCATCACGGAGCCATCCCCCTCCAAAGGCTGACTAACGTACTTTTCAAAAACCTGCTTCCCTAGCGGATCCAGAACTGCAGGTATCAGTCTTCATGCTGGGTTCCAGTTTTGAGCAATACTCTTAAGGAAATCCCAAATTTTCTAGTTACCTTAACTTTATCCACCTCGGCCATCTCACTTAGCCATCAGCTAAGCAATCAAGGCAAATACAGTATAGCATCCCTATGCTGAGTTTCCCTCTTCTCACTCACGTTGGCCATTCAAAGTGTTAATACTGGGAATGCGATCGTACAAATGTTAGCTTATGAATGATAGATGGCTCGGCCTGTGTATTGCATTTGCCCCGACTTATGTCATAAATCTTTTATTTTTTTCCTTTTAGAAATTTATATTAAGTAGTACCCTTTCATGACACAGTTTATGAACCTTGGTACTATCAACATTTTGAATTGTTTGCTGGGGGGAGCTGCCCTGGTCAATTGTAGGATATTAAAAAGCATCCATGATCTCTACTTATTAGACACTGATAGCAATATCCCACCCCAACCCCAAGCATAACAGGAAAATGTGCCCAAAGATTGTCAAATGTCCACTGGAGGACAAACTCAATCCTGGTTCAGGACCATTACTGTCATGTGGTCTCTTAAGGCACAGATACTGGTCATGTAGTAGAGCTTGTATAATTCCAGGCTCAGACTGAACAAATGAATAGAAGGATGGACCATCAACTGTAGAAGACCATGATTTAGCAAACATATTGACCTTTCTTTTGATTCTAAGTGCCTCAAGTCCCCATGGAAGAAAACTGGTCGTATAACCTCGGCCTCCAAGGCAGGCACACTCAGCAGTACGGCTAGACAGAGCGCCAGCAGGGGACTGAGTCATGTAGCGCCACCCAACCACCTCAACCATGTTGCCACCTCCCTTGGCCAATTCACTGAGGATCAAAGGGATTCTGCTTTGGAGTCTGTTGGTAAAAGGACTGGCTAGTGTATTAATTATATGTAAGCTGCCTTCTAGCTATTAAAGAAGCCAAGTAACATTTCTGCTCAATGGTTGAGAATAAAAATCCATTTTCTATCATGAAGTTCCAAGTTTTCACTCTAAAAGGGCTTGATTTTTCCACCAAAATGAGTGGGCTCAAGGCATCACTGTGGCCAAGAACTGGCAATGCTTATCCATGCAAGCTACTCTTCCTGAACTCCTTCAGTGTTCTAAGACGTGCTGCAGCTGAGGTTGGAGAGGGTAATACATGACCAAAGACAACAAAACACGACTGTTAAGTGCTGGCAGACAGCTTTAAACCTAGTAACACATACACAGCTTTAAAACGTATAATCAAATTTCAAAATACGTATCATCTTAAAGCTGTATTTTTGTGATAAATGCAGCGTTTTGCTTGTTAAAGATCAGACCCTAGAACAACAAAGAATCAAATGTTACTGACTTTTCTCAACCATGTGAACTCAAGGAATAAAGACCAGTCTTTTCCAGGTATCACTGTTCTCACCTCAGATTCTCGAACAGAACAAGAGGGCGCAATTATGATATATCTGTATGGAGTCCCCCTCAAGGTCATGCAGGTAAGTGCTGAAGAGACCGTAAGTGCTAATGGCCCCGTGAAAGAGAACATTACAAGGGAAGACACACAGAAAGCAGAGAGAAAGAGGAGGCAGGAGTGATGGTAGGAATTAATTCCAGGGCAATTCCTGGTGCAAGACAGACAGCAGGTACTCAAGAGTCTCCTGCAGTCTAGAACTCCTGTCCCAGAAGGTCACATGCATAAAGATTCTCATGAGTCCTGGTCCCATAATATCACCTCCCTCTTCTTGAGTTAACTTTAGTGGGTCTCTATTACATCCACCCTTCTGTCTCATGTGACACTTATAACGCTACTTGTAATCCTAAGCCTCAGCCTACTGGCTTTGGTAGAACATAGACTACTGATTCTCTTCTGTTTTGTTCTGGGGTTATTATATGCCGGTATCTTCAGTACACAATGATTACACTTATCATGAGAAGTTAGTACCTGTGTACAGCACATCTTAATTCTTTTTTAAAAATCCCCTTCCCTTCCCTCCATCTCTTAGCTGTCATTTAAAAATCTATCTTCCTGTCAGGGAGCTGCACATACCAGGAGTCACAGTGTAGTGTGTAGAAATTTCCAGCTTGGGATGATGGAAAAATTCTGGAGATAGACAGAGGTGACCATTGTACAACAATGTACATGTACTAAGAATCAGTGAACTGCACACTTGAAAACGGTTAAATTGATATATTTATTTTACCAAAAAAAGGAAAAAAAATCCATTTTCTTAGAAAAAAAGTCTGAAATACTTTATCTAGAGAAGCGCTCAACATGAAGCAATCCTAGATAACTGCAGATTTTCTCACTTATATTTACAGAATATACATGAAAGTATATCCCAAAGTTGCCCAAAATTCAGCAAAGTGTTTTTAAGATTTATGACTGTTAAAAATGCCCCTGTTCAAGGGCAGCAATTACAGGCTCCGAAGCAACACTTTAGTGTTTAGTGGTTGTTCCCTCCATTCCTTTACTTCTATCACCGCCTAACCACTTTATTATCATCTTTAAAAAAACATGTAACTAAAGGCAAAACCAATATGCATGTGTCCCTTAGGAAGGTGACAGAGGTGAGGAAGGAATGGAGAAGTTTCCTAAATTGGTTACCAATTAGCATAGTCCGTGTGTTTAAAGTCGTTAAGTTCCTATTTTAACAAAACAAAAATGTCTGTGTAACCAGATATTGGGCACAGCATGTCATATACACTAACATCAACAATGAAAACCAACAGAAATGTTGAAACGTGGGACAGACAGAAAACCTCCTGTTGAAATGTGAAGCAGAACTCTGAACGGTATTTTTCTGAAGTAAGAGCAAAGCTGGATGAACACAAGATGAATTTCCCACAAGAGGCATAATATGAGGAGAACACAAACGCATGTTTACTTAGGTTTTTAGCAAAGGTCAACAATTTAAGATAAATTGTACTAAAGTTGTGGATTACACCGCTTTGGAAGCCAAGCTAATTTTAATTCTGTACTACTCCCTTGTGCTTTTAGGTCTGTGTTCCCCTTTGAACTTTCTCTCTTCTATTGAGGATACAGACACTCAGAATCATAAGTTTTTGCCATATTAACTTTTACCTTTTAAAGATATTTCAACTTTAAGTAACCATCTGTTTTTAACATTTGATCTCAGTGTTTTGGTCTTTTTCTAGTCTTTTTATCTACTTTCTAAATATTCTTTTCCAAACTATTTTAGTTTTCTTTTGATTTTTTTATTATTTTACTCTCTATCTAAACTTCTTGCTTGCCTTTTACTACCATCTCCGTTTCCTAACTTTTCCCTCCATAAATGAATGTAAGTACAATTTAAAAACTAAAACTTATTTTTCCAACATACATGACAGAAATAGTTATTTGATCTGTCGTAGTAGTCAAACTATATAGTTAAGTGAAAATTTTACTTACTCTAATTTTCTAGAAGCAGGTACAGGCATTATTCAACTGTCACTTTATCAGGATTCTAAAGAGGGATAAAACCTGAAGTATCTTCTCCAGAGTCAACATAAAATTAAATTGGGGTTAGGTGCATTTTATCATATTCTAATTCTTTGATAATGGGGGCTTACCTCCTATATAGTATCTTCTCCTTTTAGTGACAGTTAAGTAGAACTTTCTCTTTTATCTCAGTACACAGAATGCTCACCAAATGAGCACAAGATGGGTAAAAGAAGCACAATACCGGTTTTATGCTGGGAGGCAGCCTCGGACTCTTGCAATCTCAAGCCTATGCTACCAGTTTTCAGATTTCTAAGGCAGCAACTCAGAGAACTCACAGAAAAGGGGGAACTTAATTTGCTTTTATTTGTAGTAAGTCATTCTTCCCATACTTTTTGTGATTTGTGATGCTTCAGAAAGTTAATACTCTAGCGGACAGTTGGCCACAGTTTAGTAGAAATGCTACAGCCATATGTGAAACAACTGACTCATCTGAGGACCTTCTAGAAAGTGAATACTATTAAAAAAATGTACTACCAACTGGGCATTATTCTGCCTAGTAAAACTGAATCTATAAATTCTGTTTATCTTCAGACATTCCTTTTTAAATAATCAGTTGAGTAAAATTTTGTGCTCCATTTTCCAACAGCCTGAACTCTTCTACTAACAGATGCTTCCAGAACAAAGCTCTTCATGTAATTTCTCAAGTATTTTGAGGTTGGGTGGTTAGATCCACAACCAGAACATAATCCATTTTCAGCTGGTAGGATACTCAGATAAACAAAAATATGTTTCTGAATGAAAGACATTCAAAGGAATACGTATTACTGCATATTTTCAGTATGATTATGTAAAAAGACTCCACTTCAAAGTGAATTTCTCATTTGGATTACATGTGCAAAAGGTCAGGGCTATGTTTTCCGTAGGGATTTTTACTTTTATTATTTGGAACTGGTTAAAGGGCCAGAAATTCTTGCTATTTAGAGGTGTCTGTAAAGATGGAAAATATAAGTACATTTAATAATAAATACTTATGTTATAAATACAGCTTTATTTCTGCTACAACATACAATAGCTATTTCTCAGTGTAAATCATTAGTTCTAGAATTTTCTTAATAAAATATATTTGTAAAGACATGTTACAAGTATGTCAAAATAATGTACAAAAGTTTTCAAGTTGCTCCACAAATGTTTTAATAAATTGATTGTCAACATGGAGAAAATCTTACTCTTACCCTCTAATTGATTATATGTCAGCCTAGAAAAAAACTCAGGTACAAGAGTTTCAAGGTTCTCTGAGTTTTCAAGGTTTCCTGAAAATTTTCGTCTATGTACTAAATACTAACAATTTAAAGGTGTAAACATTTTAGCGAGTCCTAAATATAAAAGCAATTAATAAATGCAAAATATTCTCACTTATAGTGGGCAGCCTATGCCTGGCCGCTCTGAAAGTGAAGAGGCACCTGAGGTCTAGATCCATGACTTCCCTCACTGCCTGCTCCCCACTGGTCACTGAGTCTTTCCCAAAATTGCAGTAGCAAACACCACAATTACAGGTGAATTCCATTTCCTTTCAATTCTGCCTTATGAGTGTAGACAAACAATAAAAAGATCAAATGGATCACAGCAGGTCCCCCTTGACTTGAGAGGTAAAGGTACTTTTTTTAGTTTTAGTCCAGGGCCAAAGTTACTTCTTCAGGCTGTGAACGTTCTAAGAACAAAAAACACCTAATCCAGTGTAAAATGTAATGGTTCATCATCCTTACTATCATTAATTAAAAAACGAAAAAGAGAGAAGAAATGGCTACAAATTTTTAATGAAGGAACCAAAGGTTCCCTGAAACCCTTCAGTTTGGACCAAGGTCATCTGATACTATAAGCCAGTGCGGCTGCAGAGAGAAACCTGGAAAAGCTGAGTCATCAAAAGCAGATGTAACGTTGCTGTCAGCAATTCTGGTGCCAGATTCAAAGGTGAGCCTATTTCCTGTGACCTGATCCTCTTCCTTCCTTTTCTCACTGGCTCAGCCTAGGTTACAGAAACCTGAGTGCCACCACCAAGTTAAGGAGCAGCACACAGTAACATCACCACTTAGCAACCTAAATTCCAGGTGCAGGTCTCTGGACACTTTTCTTTAAAACAAGTAATCTTGGGTATAGCTTGGTGGTAGAGGAATGCTTAACATGCTCAAGGGCCTGGGTTCAATCCCCAGCACCTAAAGAAAGTACTGAACACCTGTCAGAACTAAGTAATTACATTTCTAGTTTTTAGTAACAGAAAACAAGATAGTTTATTCCTCCATGTGCTCTTGTCAGCGTGTAGTTTATTTGGATTTAATTTGCTAAACAGGCCTTGACAAAAGCATCAACACCCAATGACTTTTGCATGACTAAAAAATTTGCAGTATCAGAAAACATATAAAACAGAGGAATTTACACTTGTGAGTCAGGACTTGTGGTCCAGTCTTGCCTCTGCCAGACAGCTGACCTTGAGCAAGTTACTTAAATTCTGTCTGCGTCTTTATCTGCAAAATGGGAAGACCAATCCTCCTGAAGCTCCCCTTTCCATTCCTGTGAAAAGAGCGCTTCAGGAGACAACTGTCATGATGAAAATAACACATGCATCACATATTTTAAAACACAAAACTCTGTTCTCAGACTAGCTTCCTGTATTTCACCAGAAAACTAAGTCTCAATGGGTTTCAATGAACCGTTGGCTACGTTAGCAGCAAACCTAGATAAACTCAGGGATAGTAATAATCGTACATAGGGAAGAATTCAGCAGCACTTCTTAGAAAAGCAAATGATATGTGAGAAATCACGCTAGTACTTTAGTGAGGAAAAAGAATCAATACCTAGCATTTTCCTGCAAAATCCCCACACATTTTCAGATACCTCATTCAAATTAAATCAACTTTTCCTCAATCACCAGGGGGGTTTTTTGGTAGTACTGCGAACTGAACCCAGCGCCTTCTCACTGAGCTACAGTCCCAGCAGCCATCAACTCTTTTTTTTTTTTTTTTTTAATTTTGAGTTGCCCAGCCAGGGTTTGAACTTGTGATCTTCCTGCTTCAGCTTTCCAGAGTACCAGGATTACAGATGTATGCCACCTTGCCTGGCTGCATTTAATTTTCTGAATTATATCTGATATAATTACAGTAACTAAACAACACAGAGCAAGCATTACTTTCAGCAATATTTTATTCATCATATATTACACAGTCATATAAATCAGCCTTGTGAACAAACCTGGGATTCATCTACCATTACAAAAGCTATTTATTTCTACTAGACATCTTTAGTCCTCAAACTTCAGTGTAGCAGAGGCTTTTAGCAATCTTTTCACTCTCTCATCACCCCTGTACAGACGACAGGTATGACTGGTAGGATTTATATTCTCTCTACTGTGTGTAAAAACACAAAATTCCTTCTTGGTCAGTAACATCCAGCCACAGACTAGAGAGGCTTCAAGGGCATACATTTTGAGATTAAATGTGGAAATAATTCTAGCACCTGAAGATAATAAAACAGCTCTATCAGACAGCGAACTTTTAGTAATAGCTCCTACACGCTTGATGACCATGCCTGGCCACTGCTACATGATAGAGCGTCACGCTTAACTAGGCGGACTGCATGGGTTCCTGCATAAGAGAAGGATGTACATGGTATTAGACTCTGAAGAAGTCTGTGTTGAGTACTAAGAACAAAACTACTCTCCATCAAACCATTCCTGTGGGGCGTTGTACCACGAAGAGGAACAAACAGTCAGATCACTTAATACATGTCCTACTACAGGCAGAGAAATTGAAACTGACAGGTAGCCAAGTAAGAGCCATGTAGCAGAATAAGAATGTGAACCTCTACCTGACCTCTACTCTTAGGTAATCAATAATGTTCAATGATTAGGAAATAATAATAATGTGCTTATTATTTCCAGGGTCCCATGTGTACCCTCCAACTTTTGATTTAAATGTTCACACATTTGAAAGCACCAAATATGTGCATTACTGAACTACAGCTCATGAATTGTCATGGTTTAGCCTACAGATATTAACCCCCACTCAATAATTTTTAATAATATATATATATATGAAGTTGATGCCAATCCACTGGATGATCTTACTACTAAGATCTATCTCAGAAACCAAGTCCACCTACGTGAGATAACTGCCCAGCTCCAGGACTGCAGCCTCCTCGCAGGGAGGTTTTTTTCTGTGCAAGCTACAACTCAATTCCCAGCCTTGATCTGTGTACCCAGGACCTAACTCCTTTTTAAACTTTCCTAACAGCGGCCAAGAAAGCACATGTAATTCAGTCATGTACCATTTGGGATTTTACGACTATGTAAAAACAGGATAAGCTTTAAGGACTCAAAATGCTCCCAAATTCTTTTAGGGGAGCAATCTATACCTGCCAGAATCCATTCATTGGAATTACTAAGTAACCATAAAAGGAGATGGAGATGAAAATCAAGTTTGTAGAAAATTTAGGAGGGGAAGGAAAGAGAACGAATGTTTTATAATATTGCTTGCCTCCAAAAAAGAAATATGCAAAGTGTTTTTATTCAAGCAGTTGGTTTTGTTCCCTAACTACTCCCCCTTACATATCTAAGGGCAATGAGTACATTCCCAACTCTTACTGCCAAGTTAAAATGAAAACGTTCTCAGTCTACAAATGATTGAGGTGGTTTTCTTTAATCAAATTAGAGCGGCCAAATGTTTCTTTCAAAGGTAACTGTCTACTCTGCAGCTGTATGCAAACTACCACATCAAATGTGAGGGAAGAAAATAGCGATAGAATTGTGTCCTTACAGTACAGTGCTAGCTGCAGAGATGGAGACACAAAAGCATCGGTGCAGCTACGAATTACGCTCACAGTGAGCTTCCCGAAATACGCTGACTTCACAAACGCTGAACAATGTACTGAAACTTCTAGTATATAATTAGCTATTTTGGGAAGGGGAGAACATGGGGGAAATTCCCCCTTAAAAACAGCTAAGCAGCAAGAGATACCTTGAGTCATTTACCCTAGCGACCAAAGCCTCAATGAGAAACATTAAAAGACTAGCTGAGACTTCACAGAAAAAGAATATCACAGACTGTGCTTTTTCACTTCCTGTCTCCATCAAAAACACACTACTGTGAGTAAACTTGAGTATCCAACAAGATTCAATTAAGTCTGTAAGGATTTGTCTGCATGTAGCATTTATTCTTTTGGTTCATCAGACACAGGAAATTCCTGTCAAGAATTAATTTATAGTATATTTATTTTTGTAGCTGGTTGTTTTCAAGAAAATAATCAATTTGCTAACATTCCCAGTATTATGCCAGTTAGTTTTTGCATGTTACAGTTTATATAATATAGTTATTAGCTTGAAGGATGATGGGATATTAACGGTATGAAAATCTAAAATGTGACAATGAATTTAGATGGCCAGGTGCGACAGGCACTGATTAAATGAATGAGACAATGTTCTTTCTGCATTTATGGCCCCTTTTCAGAAGACTGTACTGTCCCCAAAATTAAAGAATGTGGAATATGCAGGGTAACATATCCTAAATGACGTCCATTATTTCTCTAGGCAGCTGTTCTTAAACTGTTTTGTTCCTGGTGAAATTTCCAGATCACTTCCTTGGTTCACACTTGTTCTGACATACCTAAATTTAAGAACTGCTGCATACAGGCAATTTCTTGGCACTAAGTAATTTTCAAGCTTCTGATCCCATCAGAAAAGCAAACTGGATTGCAAAATGGCAAACTCAACAAAAATGTTTGTCTTCAGTCTTTCCTGGGTACTACTGAAATAAAAAAATAAACCCGTAATTACAAAAGGAAAATTTTTAAAAAGTAAGTATATTCTACTAAATTTTCTATATGAATGTAACTTTAGCAAGTTGATGGAGGAAGGGATCAGAGACAGTGGACATCAACATGCAGGACATATAATCAGATGCATTGAAAATGTCTTCTATTTACCAGTCTTTTAATCTAATTTTGAAATCATTATATAACTACACATCCATGTACTTTTCCTAAGCCAGTGTTATGGTTGATACACTGTGTCAACTTGGGGAGTCTAAGAGGTTTGGCTGAGTGACTCAGCAGGAAGCTGGGGTTTTTATTTTGTACACATCCTGAGACTGTGGGAGAGGAGGGCATGGAGACTGTGGGAGAGCTACACACCCCCTGGGTGGAGGTAAGCAAGGGAAGCAAAGAGGCTGCTTGCTGCCATTCCTCCCTTTTATGGGCTGTTTTGCTGTGTTCTGCTGCCAGTTTTGCTGAGCTCTGCTGCCATGAATGTTTGCCCTCTGCCATGCACCACTCTGCTTCAGAACCAGCCAAGTATGGTTTCACCTCCACAAACTATAAGCTAAATAAACCTTTCCTTCCTTCATTTTGGGTGTTGGGTATTTTTTCTCAGCAACTAGAGGAAAGTAACCAAGACAGAATTTGGTACCAGCGAAGTGGGGTCCTTGCTGTGACTGTACCTGACCATGTAGTTCAAGAGCCTTTGGAAATTGCCTGTGGGAAGAGTTTGGAAAGTTTCGGAGATGTTGCCTGAAAGAGTAGAGCTAGAACACGTTCAGCTATTCTGTATGGGACATTCTGGTCAGAGCTCGGGAGACCAGAAGGCTGATAGAAATCCTGCCAGTAAAGACGACATTCAGGAGGATTCTCCTGGGAAGGACTGCATTGGCTGTTGAACTCCAGATTATGTATGTTATGGCTTGGCAGAAAGTTTCTCTGCATTTTGCTCATGTCCAGAGACTTTGCCTAAGACTGAGATTAAGGGCAGCAGTGAACTAATTAATCTGGCAAAAGAAATTTCAAGGCAGTTGAATGTTGGGTAAG
Source organism: Dinomys branickii (assembly GCA_004027595.1). NCBI lineage: Eukaryota > Metazoa > Chordata > Mammalia > Rodentia > Dinomyidae > Dinomys > Dinomys branickii. The sequence goes on from PVLD010008926.1 coordinate 25,415, forward strand.
TGGCATGGCTATTGTTGGGGGCGTTTAGCCAGATTTATATTGAGAATCAAGAGCAGAGCCCAGCAGGATGATTTAAAATGTGAGTTTGGCCAGAAAGGAAGCTCCAGTAAAGCTGTGGATTGCAAAGATAGAGCTGAGGAGATCTCTACTGCTATGAAGGAACAAGAAAATAGAAAAGATGGAGCAAGGATATCACAAGAAGCAGCAAGTCTCCACCCTTTGCAGCCTCAAAACTGTAAAGGTGAGAGACCTTACTTTGAGAAGGAAGCCACAGAGCGCCATGTTCCAGAATGGCAGTGGTGGCCACACCAGGTTCCAGAATGGAAGCGGCACTGAGAATCGTATTCAGTGTGTCCAGCAATCCAGGCACATGACCCCTATGGCCGAGAGGAAAGCTTGGCTACTGCTCTGGGTGACAGCAGACCCTGGCATCAACCACGTGGCCCTGGCTTTAGGTATGTGGAAAATGTAACAGTTCTGAGGTTAAAGAGGCTTCCACCCAGAATTCAGAAGGCCTGGGAGGCCAGGCAGTGTGCCCCTGAGAGGACAATATGCAAACTGTAATGTGAAGCAAAAGGTGCACTGGAGACCTCAGAAGTTTAGAAAAGACAGGACTGTGGATCATCGAAGGAAAACTGCAAGAAGGGAGCAAAGTGGGCCTAAGAGAGAAGCTGTGGGAGCTGTAACCACCAGAAGTGCCGTGTGTGTGGGGTGGACTCATGCGAGCCCTTTGGAGCTCACAATGTGCAAGTTGCTTCAGATGCTGGATGTGGAATTACAGGACACAATGTTAGCCCTGCTGGATTTTGGACTTGCTTCGGCCCCAATGCACTATATTCCCTTGTTGATATCTTTTGAAATGGTAATGTTTATTTTGTGCCACTGAATGTTGGAAGTGTTTAACTTTTCATTTGTATGGGGGCTTGTAACTAAAGAGTTTGCCTTAGACCTTGGAGGAGACTTGGGACTGGACTTTTCAGCAATGCTGAAACTGTTAGGACTTTGTCAACTCTTCCAGATGGACTAAATGCCTTTTGCATAAAGGGATGTACGTAAGTCTTTAGCGGGGTAAATGTTATGGTTCTAATGTAATATGTCTTTGTATCTGGAAACTGGTTTAAAGAAATCTGGTTGCCAAGTTGACAAGGGGTGGAATGTTATGGTTGATACATTGTGTCAACTTGGGGAGCCCCTAGAGGTTTGGCTGAGTGACTCAGCAGGAAGCCAGGGGTGCCTGAGCCTGTGGAACACAAGGGCATGGAGATTGTGCAGGACGGCATAGAGATTGTGTGAGAGCTACACAATGCCTGGAGGTAGGCAGTTAACAATGTAAGCGAGGGAAAGAGGCTGCTTGCTACCATTCCCCCCTTTTGCTAGTTGTTTTTGCTGTGGTCTGCTGCCACGAACGTTTGCTCTCTGCCATGTGCCACTCTGCCTCAGAACCAGCCAAGTATGGACTGAAACCTCCACAAACTGTAAGCTAAATAAACCTTTCCTTCCTTCATTTTGGGTGTTAGGTATTTTGTTTTGGCAAGGAGAGAAAAGTAACCAAGACAGTCAGGAACTATCAGTAACACGCTCAAACATGTTTAGCAGAAGGAAAGCCACTACCTGAGAACAAGCTGTGAGGACACAGCCGAGAAAGCAAGAGCTGGACGCTGAAAAGGCACCAGCAGGTGGGATGAGAAAGAAAGAAGTCAGCCCAAACAGGGAGGCAACTGAAGGCCTGATACAGGATAACCTGGTTACCATCTCTTTGCCATCCCTGTACCTAGGAGCCTGGAGTCCAACCCTTTCTCATTAGAGCACTTGGAGATCCTTTCACACCCTGACAGAAGGTCTCCCCTAGTAAAGTTTATGGAGTATACTCCTTCCCCAAGTTGCCTGCATTAAACTAATCTCCCAGAAATTTTATGCAGTAATGAGAGCTACCAGAGAAAAGGGCCCTTTAATAAACAAATGGACACACAAGGTTCAAGAAGTGACCAAGAGGGTCAAGACTTCTCAACTGCCATAAACAACTAGAAAGTGGACAAATATGAGACAACTATTTTCAGATATAAGACTATAAGCAGTAAAAGACTGCAGTCCCTGAGGTGGAAAAAAAAAAAAAACAAGTTAGTTGAGCCTGAGATTGCCCCTGCTTTTGTTTGCAGGCACCACAGGTGCAAGGAGGTGGAAGTCAAATAAAGGTCTACAGCATCCAAGAGTTGAGAAGGTGAGGATCAGAACTGAAAGGATGAGAAAGCTGAAGTGGTTAAAAATTTTGAGATAGAATAAAAATTAAGAAACTTATATGGAAACTATTGAAATCTTGGCCCAAATACCAAACTGCATGTGGAACTACATGACACCAAGTAAAGAACAGTTTCTGTGGAAAGATCACGAAGATGTTGTAAGCTGAGTGATGCCTAGATCTCATAAGGGGAAGCAAATTTTCAACTTCCTACCAGCCAAAGAGAAGAGAATACAAAACAGCAATGTCTTATTACTGAAGCTAAGCTAGTCTTAAAGTAAAGCTATATTAGATTTCCTCTCCAACAATAATAAACCAAGCCATGGGAGGCTTAAACTGAATGATAAATAACTTTACTGCTTATCGGAACAAAATCGACACTCTTTAAAGAAACAAAACAAAGCCTAGGAGTTATCAATGTCATATTCACAATATTGATATTCAATCTAAAAATTATTAGGACATACAGATCCACAGAGGGAAATGTAGCTCCCAACCAAAAGAAAACTCAGTTGACAGAAGTGGACTCAGAAATGACAGACCTTATGGAATGGTAGACAAAGATACTGAAGCAATTATTATAAAATAAATATGCTCAAAGACTTAAAAGGAAAGTATATACAAAATGAGGGAAAAGAGAAATACAAAAAAGAAACAGACTAGGTATCAAGGCAGACTATATGCTGAACAAAATTTAGAAAGAACTAAAATACATGAGTCATCCTCTGATTACAATACAATTTAAACAGAAAGGTATTCGAAAAATCCGCTACCATGTTTAGACATTTAAAAGTCCATTGGTCAAAGAAGAAATCAGTCTTAAAAGGATTAAAATCCTTTGCATTGAATAAAAATAGAATCACAACATATCAAAGTTTGTGAGAAGTAAATGAAACTCAAATGTTTTATCAAAAGATTTAAACTTCTACTTAAGAAGCTAAAGATTAAATTAAGCCCAATTAGAACAAAGAAATAAATGTCAGTCTGAACAAAGAGAAAATTAATAAAGACTAGCATAACAGAAAACTGATGAAATTCTATGTGTATTATCAATAAGAGGAAACATACAAATTACCAGTATCAGGAATGAAAGAGGGGTCTACAGACATTTAAAAAATAAAAGAATAAAGAACTTACATTAGTAAACCTAAAAAAGCAAGATAAAATACAAAAAGCTCTTCATAAATACAACTTATAAAATATGGGTCATCTTACAGGGACCTAAATCCATTATAGGGACAGCAACAAAATACAAACAAGACTTTTACACTAAAAGCTACACAAGAGATAAATTTAAGACATAAATGTAAACCTATACAGCACATGCATGATTAGAATTTCTCAATGTTAGCTGGGCGTGTGCACGCCTGTAATCCCAGCACTTGGAAGGCTGAGGTAGGAGGATCTTTGTGAGTTCAAGACCAGCCTGGGCTACAAAGTGAGCTCAAGGCCAGCCCCCGAACTGCACAGCGAGACCCTGTCCCCAAAAGACAAAAAAAGAAAAGAATTTCTCAATGTTACTATTAATGTCTCCTCTCCAATTAATAGATTAAATGCTATCCCAACCAAAATCTTAGGAGACTTTAACAAGTTGATTCTCAAATCATACAAAAATGCAAAATAACAAGATCCAAAATGATTTTGAAAAAGAATGAAGTTGAAGAACTTACAGTACACCTGACTTTAAGACCTACCTAGTGTAAAAACTGTATTAATCCAAACATCTCTGGATTGTTAAAAAGCTAAACCAACAAGGCACAACAAAAAGTCCAAAAGTAGACCCACATATGGCCAGCTGATTTTTGAAAAAGCTGTGAAAGTAATTCAAAATGAGTAAATACTAGTCCTTTTAACAAAATAGTTGTGGAATAGCTCAATATTCACATAGGAAAAAAATTTAACTTTTACCTCAACCTATGCATAAAGAATTAACCTGAATGTGTCATACACATGCAAAAACTAAAAAAATTCTAGAATATAACAGGAAACACCCTACATGCCCTTCAGGTAAGCAAAGATCTCTTGAGATACAAAAACAGGGCAAACTAAATTAGACTTTGACTAAATTAAAACCTTCTCTTCCACATAAACCATTAAGAAAATGGAGGGGAATGACCAAGACACAAAATGTGTATGTACAAATTCCCCAAAGTGAATATAATTATATATCACAAACATATACTAACAAAGCAAATAAAATGAAAAGTCATACCAAAGGCCTGGAGAAAATATGCACAAAACATATAGCTGACAAAATACTGTTCCAGAATCTATAAAGAACCCTTATGATATACTAAGAAAACCTAGTTCTTTCAAAGATCAAAATATCTAGGTAAATATTTCCCAAAAGCAAGTATCAGAATGGTCAACAAGCAGATGAAAAGACATACAACAACTTTACTCATCAGGCAAATGCAAATTAAAAACCACATAACCAAAACATAATGGCCAAAATTTGGACTCACAGTACCAATTGTTAAAATGGATGCAAATCAAACAAATTCTTCATACACTGCCAGTACAAATGGTATAATCAGTTTGAAAATGTTTAGCAGTTTATCATTGCCAAAGGAGTAAACTTAGTGAACATTTAGAAATTTCTTTAGAATATAAAATAGACAAATCAAATCAAATAAATTAATTAGAAAATAAGAGGAAAAGAAGGGAAGACACACCCAGATGTTTAACCTAAAAAGTCTTACCTTCAAGAGACACAGTGACCCCAAATGAAAGATTGGGTATCTAACAGGAAAACATTATAAAGAGAATAGAATATATATATATGTATACACACACACACACACACATATATATATATACATTTTTTTTTAGAATAAATTAAAGCAAATTACATTTAGAAAGATCCTCTGGGATGTCTACCAAACTGAATGAAATAAACAAAACACCATACTAGACACAATTACTTCTGCAGAAAACAGACTGTAAAGGCAAATAGTATAAAGGCAACAATAAACAATAAAAAAGCAATTACAAAGTACAGGAAAAACAAAATGATGCCAAAAAGATGCAGCTGAGTAAGTACACTAAGGTATAACAAAATAAAGTCATAAAGCAAAAATCCAGGAGGCTCTGAGAAAGGACTTGTAAGGTTATAAATCTCGCAGGATTATAACCTACCTAGAAGGATGTATTGTGCCCGATTAATTGGCCTAGCACCGAACCTTACAGCTAGAAGACAGCTTCCAGGGGTCAATCTTTAAACAAAGCAGGGAATAGGCTCGCCCCCACTGACAGAGATAAAATACACTACTAAGAGGAGAATCTAGAAAAACTGCCCAAAGTTAAAGCTCATGCAATTGATGTTTAGAGACAGTATTTAGAACTAAGGTATGAAATAAAAATTTTAAAAAGGTAAAAGGTGAAGGAAATAGTACATAGTAATGATCAGTTTAATCTTCATCTTTCAGAGTAGGAATTCAATAAACATTATCTGAAATTAAAGTACAAAGAAATGGGAAATAGCATAGTACTGTATCTAGATTTACGGAGGTAACTTCTAGTAGTGCCAAAAACAGAGTTGAAAAAAGTTGTGTATCTGAGTGCTGCTGGGAATAGAAATAGTTGGGGTAGCGAGCTTATTTTTGTGTAGGTCCTTCTGCACTAGTCTGCACACACTAATGCCGTGATTGCCAAAAAAGCAGTGGGGGAAAGTACAGATTCTTTAACATTCCTTCCACTGAGATGTGGTGTCTGTCTCCTCCCCTGGTATCATGGTTAATTGAATTTGCTGACGACCAACACAATGTGGCAGCAGTAACAGTACTTGCCTCCAGAAAGGGAGGCTACCGTCCTAGGAAGGGCAGTTATAACCATTTTTAAAAGAGCTTCAACAGCTTATGTTAAACTCTTTAGAGAAATATGTAGTAGCTTTCGTTTTTTTTAATTCACAGTCCAGAAATCTGAAACGATGTCCCCAAATTTCCACCAAAATAGCTAAATCAAATCTACCAAGAATGATATAACCACACGAAACATTAAATATCACTTAATACGACTGATACAAGATTATTTATAAATTAACAAAAACAGGAATGGAAGAATTAGCTTAGAAGGTATGTGTCTCTCAGAGTCCCATCCACTTGCTAATAATCATTAATTCTTAAATAAGTCCTAATTCCTAAATCAGAAGCCAACCCACCATAATTCTACAATCCCAAAGTTTTGAACGAGTGAACAGAAAAGTAAAATATCTGCTACATTCTGACATTAATTTACATTTTACTGTCAATAAAATTACTATAAAAATTGATTGCAACTCACCCACTTATTTACTTATAGATATTTCTTGAATATGGACCAAGCACTGTTCTAAATGCTGCAAGGAAAGCAGTGAACAAAACAGACAAACGTTTCTGCCCTCATGGAACTTTTATTCTAATGGGAAGTGGACAGTCAATACTAATTCATACGAACTCAATAAATAACTGAGTACTAGGTATAGAAGGCAATGTAAGAGAGAAAATAAGGTCCCCAGGAAAACAGGAATCACTTCAACATTAGAGAATTTTAAGAAATGACACCTTGAATTTATTCCCTCACAACGAAGGTCTCTGTAAACATGGCAGAACTTTCACCCACTTCCAGATCACCATGTTGCAGATATTGAAGTCAACCGTGACACCACAAACCTACTTCCTATCCCGGATTCTCCCACCTCTACTTCAACTCTGCTTATTGTTCCCCACGTTCTTCACTTCTTTTACGGAATGTGTTGTCCTTTCAGACACACAGACAAATCCTAGACCGATCTCTACTTGTCTAATGCTGGATTCACCTTTTTATCAGCTAAAGCTACACAAGAACCTACATTACCTTTTATAAACAAAGACACTTCTTTTGACTTATCTCAAAGGCTTGTATTTCCAGGACTAGAACTGGTCGCACAGATTTGACCACACTACACAGTAGTTGCCCTTGAGATCAACCCTACCCATCACTCCTTGTCAGTGAACATTTGACAAGTGGAGGATAATGCTGCTGAAAAAGACCTTTTCCTCTTTCAGAACTAGCTGAAAACTAACTAGGCCTCAGCTTCAGTCTGATAATCTAGAGGTTAATTAAATAACCACCTATTATATCCCAGAAGGTTAAAACCACTCGTGGTGACTAGCAGGGTCTCACAGCTTTTTGTTATGTCTTAATGTGTAAAATGTGTTATTGCAAAGGCCCTCCGATCCTCCACGTCTTTAGAACTTACGTAACTTACCTGCACCTCATTCGGAGGTAACTCTGGGAGTCCTTTCAAACCCAAGCTTTAGTTCCGTCGCTTGGTTTCTCACGGCTCAACCAGAAAATATCCATCCCATTTTAACCCCAAGGTCTTAAATAACTTTTCTAAGTGATTTTACAGGGATGAAATATATATTACATCACTTAAAACTCCGAACTTAAAACTACTTGGTCTCTTGATGTCCACTAAAAATGTTTAAATGTATTTCTCAGAGCCAATACCCACACATATGCCTTTGACATGCAATCTCTTTCCTTGTTCTGTTACTGACTGTGTTAATGCTCCCAACTTAATACTTGTATGCCATCTAAAAATAAAGAGCATTTAGGAAAGTAAATGTTTTATACCCATTAGGAATTCCTAACACGGAAATTATGAGATTTAGCAATAAAAGGAAACAAAGAGAGGACTCACTAGAGATTAGTGCCACTGAAAGGGAACAGCTTCCTGGCTGTGTACAGAATTTCTTAATGTTTTAAACACAGAGTACACAGAAGAAAAATTTAAATGTCATGAGGTAATTATGCCGTACAAACAGCCTCAGAAAATAAACAAGGAGAAATTCCAGTGTGTAACATGAAAGTGAATAATTCTGTTTGAAGTTTTGAAATCAGAGAGAGAGCGAGAGAGGGAGAGGGAGAGAGAGAGGGAGAGAGGACCAGCAAAGAATCCCACTCATCTCTGAGCTATGTTGAATAATGAAATACAAAAGAAGTCATGGAGGTCCCACATGTTCTCAGGAGCTTTTGATCCACAGCCCCTCCCACAGGAAATCCATTAAGGAGTAAGATGCAGCACTGGGTAAACCTGACACCAATTACTAATACCCAGATGAAAGTTTATATTCTACTGTAATTACTATAAATCCAATACACATCTTCTCAGAAATACCATTCATACTTTCACATGAGTTGGGGGGATGAAAGTGCGCGCTACCAACCAGTCATACAAGTGTCTGTGCACAGGCTAGTTTCCTCCATGAAGTTATACTAACTCCTTGAGGGAAGCAACTGCTTTTGTCAATAACCCCATGTACATGGGACTGGGGATATAGCTCCGCAGTACAGCACGTACCGGGCAAAGTGCAGGGTCCGGAGTTCGATTCCCAGTGCAAAAAAAAAAAGAAAAAGAGTAATTCTCTATACTTAAGCTATGTACCTCCCTAACTTCATCTGATCATAGCAGCCCAGTCAAGTACAAAGAGTAGGAATAATTCCTGTCTTAGAGTACAGAAATGGCAGCTAAGAGACATTAGGGGTTTACCCCAGATCACACAGCTAGTGAGTGGAGAAGTCAGGATAGAATCAAAGTCTCCTAACTCAGTTAGTAAGCAGGTACACTTCTTGAACTTATTCGTTTTTTTGTTTTCATTTTTGTCTCTTGGAGATAGGGTCTCGCTATGCAGTTCAGGCTGGCCTTGAGCTCACTTTGTAGCCCAAGCTGGCCTGGAACTCACAACGGTCCTCCTGCCTCAGCCTCCCGAGTGCTGGGAGTACAGGTGTGCCCCACCACACTCGGCCTGAATTCACTGTTGTAACAAATTTCAAACTCATGTAAGTGAAGAGAGACTAGAACAATGAACCTCCAAATCTTAATTGAATAATCAACTGTATAAATGCAGCCCTGTTGCATTCATACCTCATTTTGAAACAGATTATAGACTTCATACTGGGGGGAACATTTCAACAAGTAAGTATGTTATGTTTTATGATCACTTTTAATCACATTTAGCAAGGAGCTGAATGCAGTAGATGCTCCACAAATAGCTTTTGGGTACCAGAAACTTGACTCTTATTTTCATACATCATTACACGTCACTGACTAAAAATATTAAATTTGGGGTTTGTAAATGGAATATTCTCATTTCTTCCTTCACAAATATTTATCCTGGGCTACAAAATGTCAGGCACCAAGTTAAGTGAGATACAGCAAGGAATAAGATGATACAATTTCTTCTTTCAGGGACTCTGCATCCATGTGTCCTGCACGTACACACCTGAGCACATGCACACGCACAACCTAAGCATGAGGAACTCGAGTTAGTTCAAGTGGGAGTAATACTTCCTAACTAAACCCACCGGTATGTTGAAATGGAACCCAAATTTTCTGTGCACAAATTATGTGTAGAAGACAAGGCTTGGATGGAAGTCAGAATCAGCACCTTTTGGCAATTATTATGAAGATTTTTATCTAACTTTGCTTTAACAGTTTTCCACTATCGAAAGCCAAAGAAATTAAAATAGGAAAAACAAATGTAAAGGAATTCAAATGAATGATTTAAATGTATGCACAATACCTTACATTTTTACATCTTCAAAAGACATTTTCACGCTTCACTGAATATGCGTTCATTTCCTAATATTACTATCTTCTTACAATATGTAAGTCTGACTACAGAGTTTACGCAAATAGAGCACTGAAACTTTTAAACTCACTTTTTTCTTTTGTCTTTTTGAGGCAGGGTCTCACTATGCAGTTCAGGCTGGCCTTGAGCTCACTTTGTAGCCCAGGCTGGCCTCGAACTCATAAACGATCCTCCTGCCTCAGCCTCCCAAACGCTGGGATTACAGGCGGGCGCCACCACACCTGGCCCTAAACTCACTTTAATATATGTAAACGACAGAGATTGGGGTTAAAAAGTGAAATATTTTTCAGTATTTTAAAAATCACTTCCCAAAAAAATCTCAAAGTGTAATCCAATGTACAAATCTGTTCTATTTAACAGTCCTCAATATTAATGACCCACAAGTCCCTCCTAGTAACCAGATGGCTTTTTCTATGATTTCCTTCATTATTTATTCATTTTATTGCTACTGGATGTAGGGTGTAAAGAGAATAATCACAAGACACTCCCTGCCTCAAGAAGCTTACTACTGGGTGTAAGAGGGTAGAAAGTCAGAAAAGATTAGTCATGGGCCGAGGGAGAGGATTAATATTTTATTTTATGTAACACAAAACTATTGTAAGATACATGATAAGTGCCATAAAAGAGGTCCAAAGCTATCAGGGTTAAAAGGCGGTAGAAATGTTATCTAAATGGAGGTATTAACTTTATTGGTACTCAGTGCACTGAAAGAAGGTGGGGTGACACCTTGGTCATGAAGGACAGCTGGCATTTCAACAGGTGCAAAGAGCAGCACATGGAGGAGCCTCTAGTGCAATCTCTGAAATCAGTCCGAATTAAAGTCCCCAAGGCAGTGAGAATGAAGGGCATTTGAGGGAAAGGGAATTGCCCTATGATACGTGTAACCAGTTTGCACAAAGAACAGCAGAAAACACCATCAAAGCCAAACCAGCATTGAAGACAAAGATGGACAGTCATGGAAAGTTTAAACTATGAATATGTAAACTACAACTATGTCTTACTAAGTAAGAATTCACATGTGTATGCATTAGAATTAATACCCCCAAATCTCCCAACATTGATGTTAACCTGAGATATCTGCCAATGCTCTGCATGTACCCCTAAAAGAAGTGTGAGAACCTTATAATTTACCTACGGATACCGTGTTATTTAAGGATATAAAAGACAACCTTTGTCTTCAGGTCAGCAAACATAAAGTCATTCAACTGCAATACTTTTGCATATCAAGGGAGTTTTCAGTATGCAACGATCATTAGTCATCCTGTCCTGCTCATGTCGGATATGCACTTCTGCCTGAACTTGACCTATTCTCAGTTTGTACCTACAATGCATATAGCTGTGGAGTAAAACAACTGAGTAAAAATAAGACGCTTTATTTGCATTCATAAAGCAACTCCTACTTAAACCAAAAGTTGAACCTAAGACCCCACTCAATTAAAAATTCTTCTACTGTGATTTGAATCCTACTAAACTAAATCCTTTCAGAAGGCCAGACAACAGGAATCAATCATTCAAATTGCTATGTAACCCCCACACTGGCACAATTAAAAATACAGGATGACCAAAAATTTCAATTTTTTTCATTAATTTTTGTAAGACATATAACAAGAAATATAAAGATGACAATTTTATCCAATGTATTCACTACGAGAACCAACTGGTTGAAATGCTCAAGCTACGCTCCGGATAGCCCGCCCACAAACAAATGTGCTGCACAAGCGATGCTCAGGGTAAAGTGTCAAGTGGTTAAATTTCAAAGCCAACAGTTACCAAAAATTTCAGGCAAACTATGAGAGGGTGGGCCAAGAATGTTTAGTGTTTTATCTCAAATGGTTCTTCAGGCTTCAAGTGCATGTCTTAGCGTTCTCACCTTACTCTTAGGTGACAGCAGCTACAGGTGCAGCAGATAAAACAAAGACCAGGTAAGGCAGCACACTGATGACATACACCGTTATTCTCAGTAGCTCTTGTTGCTGGCTGCCAGCTCCAACAGACTTGGCATCTGTGAATTACTTTTCATGCTCACTTTTCATTGGAATGTTCGTGATCAAACATGGGTGTCCATTTTCAAAGCTGCCTCCTCGATCTTGGACAAAACCCTTGCTACCAATTCACCTGGACCCAGATTTCACCTCTGCCGTGATTTCTTTTACATAAGGAAACTTGTAATTAATTTATTTCCAATGAAGATAAAAAGTTCATCTGAACCTCATGAGAAATACAAGGGAGTACTACTCTGCCATAAAGAAGGATAAGCCTGAGACATTTCTAGCTAAACAGACGCACTTTGAGACCACAGTGTTAAGTGAAATAAATCAGACACCTGTTTAAATACTGGATTGTTTCTCTGGTGTGAGAAACAGAAAGTGTAAATAAATGTGTAATATGTCCTGGGAAATGGGAAGAAAATGTTCAAATGAGAAGGGGAACCAGAACAAGGGAGGAAGAAAGGAAGGAAGTAACAAGAAAAAAAGGGGAGAAGGAGTAAAACGGAAACAAAGCTTTTCTCAGTGAGGAGGGGAAAGGGGTTGAATGGGAAGGAAGGGGGGATTGCCTATGATGAATGTTATCAACATGATCCCTAAGATGTACCAATAAACAAATGAAAATTAAAAGAGAAACCAGGAGACAATAAACTTCTGTTGTTTAAAAGAAACAGCCAAGGTATAATTAGTTCATCACAAAGCATAATACTTATTTGCTTATGTGTTATGGGTCAAATTTTCCAACATTATAGTGTTTATTTCATTAAATGGAATGGATATTAGAAGCCAGAGCCATACCATGAAATTTCATTCATCAAACATGCACCAAGCATTTTGATTTTTCCTGTTATTCTTCGTCTAAAATGAGTAATATTACTGAGTGAGTTACAGTACTTACCTGTATTATTACTGAGTGATAACTACTTAAATGAACATAATTATAACCCAAATTCTCTAAAAGCAGAAATTAACATAACGATCATGCTTTTTTTATTTATAGGTATACTTCAATAGGACATTTAAGAATTTCCTGCATGAACAATGTCATTTATTCCGGCAAATCATCATTTATCATTTTTGTTTATGCAGAGTTCACTTTTTCCCAAACTAGTCATGTACTCATTCGATTTACCGTCTTCCATCAAACAAACAGTGCTTATTTTGCTTCTCAGATTTAAGAACAAGTCACCAAGTTTGCAATGACACAACAGATAAATGGCTTGATGTTTGGGCTTTAGTTTCCTTTTCTGTAACATAAAAAGATCCACAAAGTGTTTTCTAAAGCTGATATCCATGATTTTAGGACATAGTATAAATATGCATTATTTTTGTTTTTAAAAAAGCATTCCCTAGGAATCATTAACAGTGAGGCATTTTTTTAAAAAATAGACTAATTTATTGTTTGGTTACCAAAGAGTCTACAGGTACCATTTATCCAGATCTTGAAAAGGAAAATACCCCCAAAATATTCAAGTTTATGCAAGTTTCCTTCCAGGCCATTTTTTCCTTTATCCCATACAAAAATTCTAACAATTCCATGATGATAACAGTTACATAGAAAGTGTATAACTGCAAAGTCAAAACTTCAGCATTATGAAGTTCCTTTGCAAGAAGGAATGACCATATGTGAAAATGTTTTTATATTAAACAACCTTGATAAATTGGAACCTTTTCCAGAAAGTCTTAGGGAATGACGGAAGGTGTTTTTCACATACTGAAATTTAAATAGAGACTTAAAATCCTAATTTTACCAAAACAAGTCCTAATAAGTACAGTATTTACCCACAAAATAACGCTTTTATTCATAAGGATTTCCAAGAACAAACCCAGCTAAACACCTAGCTTTAGACTGAAGTCAAATAATAAGCCATATTTTTCTACCCCGTTAATAATTACATTTTTCTATATAGAAAATCATATACTTACTCTACTTACGGATATACTACTGAAATTTTTTTAAAGGAAAGAATTAGAAAACTTTCCTTGAATAATCACTGAGCTGCATGACTTTGTTTTCTCTGAGATTTTTGTTTGTTTTTAAAGCTCTGACTAAATAGTCTAATAATAGCAATTTACCATATTTAGACATTCAGCTATCACAAGTTTATCTGTTGATATGCAATGACCTACGTTTCCAGAATCAGTATTTGAATTTGAATTACTGCTACACTAATAAATTAAAGACCTGGAGACAATATAGACAGCACTTACCTATATTTTACATGACACATAATACTATCATGTATCGGTTTTATATTGATTAGCTTATCCTTTCAACGCAGGGGAACCACTTAACGGGAACAGCCAGGTATGATTTACTCAGGTATCTCCCTACATGATTTTTTAGGATGGCTTGCCCAAATACTTGTTGAATAAAAAAAAACCAAATATTCACATATATTCGTTATGTGTCAATGCCTAAGGTGGAACTTAAACTTTGAAAAGCATTTGATTCTGATTGGAGGTTTGGTTATCTTGTCTACATAACCAGCAAATTCCTGATAACTAAATTATCACAAATATTAGTCGCTTTGTAAAACTAGTTAGGTTAAATACAGAAAACAAGGCAGCTGGAATTTTGAAGGAGATAAAAAGGGTAGTTCACCCCATTACAGGGCAGGTTGTACAAGCATAAAGACTTCTGACTTGCTCACACCACAAACCTCAGCTTCTAGAAGAATCTGGCGAATGGTAAACCCTCAATAAATACTTGGTAAATAAATAGACTGCTTATAAGACACATTATGTTATCTCTATACACGTGTATTTTGGTTGAGGATGGAAAACAGAACTCATTTATGGAGTTCAGAAGCTCCAATATAAGTTCCTTCTGAAATCTGATTCTGCCAAAGGCTCCAGAATTCGGGATTAGCAACTGTGAAGTAAGGGTAAATTTACATCCAAGGCATTGTTTGGCTGATTAAGCATGGGCCTGGGACACATCACAAGCAGGTAAGCAAGAATTTCAAGTCATTATCCTTGTGCATGTACGCAGTACCTGTGCCAGCAATAACAAGTTAGCTTTTCTAGCAAATCTATCAAAATTAAATCTAAAACTTTTTTGGGGAAAAAAAAAGAGCATGTTTATTGTTCTTCAGGCTTAGAGGTTTAGCTATTTATGAGGCTGGTATATATAATCACGATCAATTACTTCTCACTTGAAGGCATTTAAAAAGGTTATCTGCCCTTCTAAGAAACTTTTAAAGAACAAGGAGTAAGACTTGAGCTTACCCTAGACGACAACAAATCACAGGTTGGGGGCTCAACTTGGACACTCTCCCTTGGAAGGAAAGAACTGTCACTTGATTTCCTGACCATGCCTGAAAAAAATGGGAGCTGCCTCTCAAATCCGGAATGTGTGCGTCTGGCCAAGAAAGTCATGGGGGGGGCTGGGGATATAGCTCAGTGGAATAAGCGCCTGCCTAGCAAGCGCAGGGTCCTGAGTTCAATCCCCAGTACCGCAAAAAAAAAACAAAAAACAAAGAAAGTCATGGGGGGCAGTGGTTGCCCCAAGGCAGAGGCAAAAGAAACAGGAAGAAAGCACACAAGGAATGGAGATCTGGAGTTTGTGAGGGTGACCTCATCAATAACTTCCTCAAGTGTCACTGGATTTCAGGGTGTTGTGACTGGATAGATAGCCTTTTCCTGATACATATCAAGCTAATTATTCTACAGTAAGTACCTTCTGAGTTCCAAACTTGCGCTACCTGGGTTTGAAAATGATTCATTCTATAAACTTTAAGCTTTACAAATAAGAGCATTACACAGGGTGCCTCTGCAAGAGCCCCTCATTGGGAATAATTCACTACTTTATTGGTATTTATGGCCCTTAATCAGGCACCTCATAGGTTAATAAAAACTTTAAAAAAGAAATTTGGTCTTAGAAATTCTTGTGGAAGTCATCCTTTGGGAAGAGTTTCAGTGATTTCTCTGGGAAAATAACGCAACATACCCTTCCTTTTCCCCTTCACTATCACAAAGACACTCCCTTCCAAATGGTTTTTGTTATTTTTCCACAAATGCACACACACACAAAAGGTAATCTATTCTTTTATGTAAAATCCCATCTTCCATTCTCATTACCTTTTGCTTCCCCACCTGTAACTAGCTAGAGTAGAGATATAATGTATCCCCTATTTAAAGCCCTTTTCTACTCTTTTCTACCTTATTTATGTATTTACGATTCTTTGCTGCCTTGTAGCCTGAGTTTAATTGTGTTGAGAACAAAGCATCACACAAATCACCCAACCTAGGATAAAGAGACAAGTTAAAACCTCCCACGAAGATGGTATGGACACTTGGTCTCCCTAAGTCTATAGAGCGACTGGTATTTCAAAGGTCAGCCTTGGGTCTCTCCATTTTGATGACTAACGTTAGATTGTTTAACTTTCTACAAAAATAATTAGCTGTTCCTATTTACATAATTTCACTTACGGCACCCACAATAAGCATATGGTTCAACAGAACCCCTAGATGGACGAGAAGACAGGAACAAGATCCCAAGATCTCTCTTTTTCCAACACAGTATAGAGTTGAGAAATGTTAAAACACAACCCGTTTTGTGGAAGTTATTGTACATTTCCTTTCCAACTTCCAACTACGTAGCTATGTGCCTGTTTTAAAAAAGAAAGACAACACAACCACACAATGAAGAAATTCCAAGACCACTAAGAAAACCTAACTGTCCTTCCACTCACTTTAACACTGGCTTCTACACACAGGAGACTGTGGACTGCTTCCTCCCCACCCCCTTGCACAATACCTGCAGGGAAAGCAAGTGCAGAACATATGGAATCAAAAGACGCCACATCTTCCACTCACGTCTAACCCTTAAGTGAAGAAGTCTAACTAAGGACAGTGTCAGCACAGCGAGACGAAGTATTTCTGACAGCTACCAGTTTCGGAAGACACTTAAAATGACGCTGTTTGACACTGGGCATCGGCACTGAAACTCCTTCACCTTTAAAAGTCATTCTTCTAATGAAACTTTAATAAAAAAGAAACCACGAGTATGATTGGCAAACATGTTTCTGCATTTTCCTAAACCTTAAAACTGGGCTCCACCCTTGAAGTTCCCTTCTTAGTAATTACCACACCGCAACCTGCTACATCTCTCAGTCCCTCAAAATTCCCCCCAAGACAGGGAAAAAAATACGCGGGGGATGGCGGGGTACATCTCAGATTGGCCGGTTCCCCAAAAGCCATCCAACTGTCCCCGAGCTCCTTAGGGGAGGGTAGGGAGAACGCGCTTCAGCGTTGCTGGGCTTGCTCTCTGGCAAGGCCACCGGCTCCGGCTGGGGGCTTCGCCTGGTCAACGCGTGGCACCGTGCGCCTCCTCCCTGGCACTCCCCAGCGGGAGGATCTCGGCCGGACCTACTCCGGCGCGCGGTTCCGACGGCGCGGGCGCGGCTCCCACTCACCTGACCACGTTGGGGTGCTCGAAGGTCTCCAGGTGCCTCAGCACCGCCACCTCGCGGATAGTGGAGAGCGGCATGCCCTCCTCGCCGGTCTGCACCCGCACGCGCTTCAGAGCCACGAACCGGCCTCCGTTCTTCAGGTCACGGGCCTTGAACACCTTCCCATAAGCGCCCTCCCCGATCTCCGCCACGCATTCGTACTGCTGGTCGGCGCGGCTCAGGCCGTCCTTCTCCATGCCGCCTGGACGCCGCCCGGCGCGGCGCCGCGAGGGCGGGCGGGGTGCGCTGGCTCGCTCGCCTTCTCCGGGCTCCCGGAGCTCGCTCTCGCTCTTCCCTCGCCCCGGCCGGCTTTCCGGCCGGTTGTGCTCGCGCGGCCGCTGAGGCTGGTTGGAGCGACCTCCCGGCGGGCTGGCGCAACCTCGGTGCAGCAGCCGCGAAACTCCGCCTGCTGAGTCGCCGCCGCGGAGGAGCGCGCGGATCCCTCCTCTTCCCTCCCCGAAGCGAAGTCCTCTACGCAGACACCGACGCGATCATATAGTGTCTGCCCCGGTGCGTCTCCATCCACAACTCCGCACCTAAAAGAGGGGGCGAGAGGAGAAAAAAGTGCAATCAGACATCTCGGGCGCCCCACGCAGGGTCCCTCCGGACTCCCCTCCTCCTGCTCCAAGCTCCCCACGCTACCCTCCGCGCGCTCCGGCCCGCGGGAGCCTGCCTAGTTTCTCGTTACTTTTCTTTCGCTGCAGGGCTGGAACCGTCTTCGCGCGGAGAGCTTGCAGGGGCCCCTCGGGGATGAGCGCGCCGCGCGGGACGCAGTAGAACGGGAGGGGGCGTGCCGAGCAGCCCAGAGTGTGCCGGGAGCGCGGGGGAGGGGAGGCGCGGGCACGTCAATGTCACGGATTCATATTTATACCTTGATGATCGCCAGCGCTGCTGCCCTCCTCTTCTCCGGGGCGGGGACGTGCAAGGGGTCGGGGGGCAACGATCAGGGGTCGCGCACGCTCTGGTGTGGAGGGACTGTGGGCTCGCTCGTATGGGGCCGGAGAATGTGGATGGGGGCTCCGGGGACCCTGTAACCCGATGCTGGGAGTCTGCGAGAAGGGGTGGTCAGACATCTGCTCGGAAATTGCTTCCTTTCTACTTTCAGTTTTTCTACGCGGAGACATTTAAAAACGTCTCTCACACGAACGGTCTTTTGGGGGGGTAAAGAAGTCGTGGTGGGAAAAGGAATGCTCCCTCAGAGCGGAGGACCTCCCTGGCGGAAGCCCGGGGAAGGAAGACACGCCATCTGGTCGGGAGGGCTGGGGCCACTCGAGGGTGGGCGGGCGAGGGGGTCCGGGGGGGGTGTCCCGCATGGGATCCAAAGGGTCGGGGAAAGGGGTGTCTGTCATGCTTGGTCTCATCGTAGCCTCAAAGAATAACGTCTGGAGAAAGAGAACAGCCGAGACTCGTCCCAAAGTTTTCAATTTCAAGCCAGGCAAAAAACGCGACCTCTCTTTAAAAGGGTGGGGGCGGGGAGCGGAAAAGCTGCTCTTCCCAGGGTGACAGGGAATGGGCTGTGCCCTCGGGCCGGGACCTGGGAACCTTTCTTCGCCAACGGGACCGCCAACGGGACCGCACCGAGGAAGCGGAGGTGGGCCAGCTGCATTCCCCGGCCGGCGGAGGCTAGGTCGCGTCAGCAGCCGGGCACCCCCCACCTCTGCACAACAAAGCGCTTGGAGGGGAAGGCACCCTCAATCTCCCTTCCAATTCAGTTCCTCTCCGGGACGCAGGGACCTCCCTCCCCCACCGCCTCGCCCGGCTTTCTCCCCGCCGGCCGAGGGACCCCTCGCAGTTACCTGCCCCGCAACGCCGGGCCGTTCGCCGTCTGCGGCGAATTACAGAAACGAGGAGCGGTGCGACCCCCGCCGTGCACACGCGGCGAGGACAGAGCCTCACACTCCTCTCACAGCTTTCCTCCCCAGCCGAGCACAGCGCCCCGCGGCCCGCCGGGGGGTCCGAGCCAGGTCGAGGGCCACACAGGTAGTGGGGGACCCGCCGCCAGCGCCGGCCCGCCCCGCCCCGCCCCGCCGCGTCCAGCCCCGGCCCGGCGAAGGAAGCGCCGGGGACGTCCCACCCCCGCGGGGAGCTGCGCCCGGCCGCCCGCCCGCACCGCCCGCCCGCGCGCCCCCGCGCCCCCGGCACGGCCGTCTGCGGCCGGGAGAAACGCGAGCACCACTGCCTTCCCCCCCCCTCCACTTTTTTTTGTTGTTGTTGTTGCTTTCCCACGCTGGCTCAATGTGACTTGACCCCATTTCAAAAAAGTTTGACATAGTGCTTCAACATTTCCGCATTCCTCCGCGACTACAAAGGCTTCAGCCGCCTCCTTCTGCTTTCTGTCTCTGCTCTCTGTCTTCACACTCAATGAAATCCTTCTTGTGCCTCTCCCGAGGCCTGCCAAGCACCGCAAGGGTCACCACCAGCGCGGCGAGAAGAGGCCGCACCGGGGGAGCGCGGCTCCCGCGTGCGCACACGCAGATGCGCCCACGTGCACGCGGAGGGCGCGCGGCTGCACCCCAGCTCCTCGCAGCCGGGCGTGCGTTCTCCACGCCGGGAGTTTAAATTACCATTTTTTAAAAAGAAACTTGGAAACTGAAGCGAACACGCGTCTTTGCGGGGTTCAAGCCTGTGCACCGGCCGGCTGCGTGCACTCTGAGCATAAGTTGCACGGCCGCGGGGGCTGCCAGCGGGAAGCTCGCGTGAACGTTTATTTCTCGGTGGGGAAGATGGAGCCCACACCCACACCTCCGCAAACTGCAGGGGGCTTTTGTGGGGGAAGTAAACACCGGGCACGGAAACACTGTAGAGCCTAGAGGTCCCCCCGCCCCCGATAGTGCATTTAAAACCCTTTCTGTGCATTTTGATGTGAGTGTCCGAGGGGAGCTCCAGTTCCGTTTGGAGGAGCTAGGCGAGGAGAGTACGCGCGGGTGTTTGTGAGGACGGCTCCGCGGGGGCTGGCACAGGATCTGGTGTCGGACGTGTCCCTTGTGGGGGACGGCCCCGTCTCGCCGATTAGAGGAGACTCCCCGCCAACTCTGCAAGCTGGCCCGTCACCGTCCCCGCCTCAGTTCCTAAGGGGTTAACCGAAGCCACTCCGGGGACACACAGGCTCCCCCACCACCTCACCAGCCCACATCCTCACCTCCCACCCTGGCAAGCCCCCAGATGGCCCCCGGAACCCCCCGCCAGCCTGCAGCCCACCCACCCGCGCCCACAGCTCCTAACCTGAGGCTCCCAGTCGCGTCGGGCCTCCCGAGGGGGCGCGCGTGTCGGGAGACCTCCGCACGTGTCCCCGCGCCGACCAGGTAACCGGGTCGGGGCAGGAGCGCCCGGCACTCTGCCGGCGGGCCGAAGGGGTGGGCACAGCGGCGGAGGGCGGAGGGACCGCGGAGGGCGCCGCCCGCGCCGCGCGCTGGGGGCGGCGGGGGCGGCCGGGGCTTGGGGGCCGGGCGGCGGGGGCGCGGCGGGGCGGGGCGGGGCGGCGCCCACCCTGCGGTCGGGCTGGGGTCGCTCGGCAAGTGTGCAAATTAAAGCCTTCCGGGGAGAGGGGAGGCGGCCGAACCCCGGCTGTGCTGCGAGCCTTCCAGCTCCCCAACAGTCCTCTTAAATGGGGGGGTGACCAGGACACGGGGTGTGGGGGCGCTAAATGAAAATTTCCGGTTTTCACTGGTACTGGAGTGGAGGTTCCCGCGATTCAAACAAGCGGCGTGAGAGGGAGGGAGTGGGATGTGTCGCCGGCAGTCCACGGAGTTTCCACACCCGGGGTCTCCCCGAGTTGGGCTTTTGACTGAGAGAGGCGGGGATATCAGCCGTCTGTGATGTGGACCGATGGGAAAAACGCAAAACAAATACTGATGATGAGGGACCCGTGGGGGTGGTGCATACCAACAGTTTTCAAGAAACTGAAAAATCAGACAAAAACAAAACAACAAAACTCTTCTCTATTAAGAGGGAGGTGGGGTTTGGCAGGATGCCTTGGAAAAAAGAAAATACTCTTCTGTCCAAGCATTTTTCTCTTTCCGCAAAAGCTACATTTGTTTTGTTTTCCTTCGCTTCCTTTCGGCCTCAGAAAGCCCTATCTTTTCCTTTTGGATAGAAGATATGGTTTGGAAGTTGCCAGGCATTCTTGTGGTTAACGATCTACTTGAAGGGGCTGGTGGGGTCACAATTATTAAGTGGTTAGCAACTGCTGAGGGTTCATCAAGGTATTTTTGAGGGCTAAAAAGACTACAATTTAGTTTAAATAATAACTCCAAGATAATAGACCCACGCGCGCGCGCACACACACACACACACACACACACACACACAGAGGTGTGCTTAGTTTAAATGCGTTACAGAAATTTTGAAATTTGAAACCTTTATGTGTATACTTTACCTGCTGAGAAAACCTGAACAGTTATTTTAGGTGAAAATGACATTTTGGAGGCATAATAAAAGTCTTTAAGACGTTCTACGATGCAGCAAAAGAAAACTTAAAATAGCTTTCTGGAAAGAATTCAGTGTTCTCCAAAATCTGTATCTGCAGAATATTTGAAACACTTTTAAGTATCTTAAAGCAAAACCAAGAAGAAGAAAAAAAATTCAATACTTTATAGGGAATTTAAAACCCAGCAAATTCTGTTTGAACTGAAAATATTACCTCTGTAAATCTTTTGCTTCTTTTGAATTAAACCATGTTACTAGTTTAATAGTAAATCAAACTTTTGCCTTTATAAAATTAATTCTGTATTACAATGTGGAGTAAGGTCAGAGAAATATAAATTGATGCATTTCCACTGGCAAGCATTTTGCAGTGCATTCTAATTATGATAATCTTTTCTGAAAAAATAGAAGTGAATAATTATGTGCCTTTAAGTTTAAAAAAATTAGTAAAATGCATTTTGTGTTTTAGGATGTAGTTTCTCAAGTAAAATCCAGTTTCTGAACAAAATTTGAATTTGTATTTATAATTTTATGTAATTATGCACTTAAAAAGCAAATTATTAGATTTTATATATAAATGTTTCTATATTTATATAAAATATTGTCACTAAAGTACTAATTGGATTTTAAATTGAAGACACTAATGGAAGTTCTCCATTTTGATACTTGTTCATACTATCAATGATTTTTTAAAAAGATTCACTAGCTAGTAATTAACATGCTTATATAATCTACAAATAATGGCCACTAAATATGATGACTATAAGGACCATCACATCATGACAAGCATTTGAGGAAACATTTTGTTTAAAAAATAGTAAACTGTAAATATCTTTAAAATAACAAAAATACCGGGTAATAGTATTAATTACTGAGTTTGACAGCAACCACTCAAGATTAGAAATTCCATGATTTAGGTTAGTAGTTGATTTGCACAATGTAAACAAACAATGAAACTTTAATGATATATTTTAATATCAAATGCTACTCTCTGTTCTGTTCTTCTGATATTGCTTATGTTTTATGTTAATTTATCATTGTTCACTCCCCCTGGTTATGGTGCACATTAAATTCCAGTTATTTAAAAACTCAGATCAAGGAAGTTTATGATGAAGTGTATAAGATTAGTAAATTTAAAATTGTTTTTGTTTTTGGAAAACTTTCTATATAACAAGTTATCATAACAAATTTGTGCAAAGTTTGTTGTAAACAGTGAACCAAATTCCAACTCCTTTGTATATAAATTAACATACGGCATTCAACAATAATGACTGAATTCAGTATTTTCATACCACATACCAGATACTGTGCAAATAAATCAAAATCGTCTTACACGGGTTTAGGAATTGGAATTTAGGGGTATATCTTAAATATGATGATGTAGTTTACTTACACTGAAAGTTTCCTTAGTGTCACGTAAGGAATGTATTTCACAGGTGGGCATTTTTATATAAAATATCTGTGTTTGTTTTCCCTTCACTAAAATTAAATTTAAAGTTCTGTTCTATAATTTTAAGCTTTGTTAAACAAATGAGTAATTTATTTAAAAAAGTACTTTAATAAGGTTTATCTAATTCTAAATCATCTCTGATTTATATTGGCTATTCAAATTTATAAAATGCTTTTTTTCAGAAACTCAGAAGTTATTTTGTTATAACACTGTAAAGTTATTTTACTTGAAGGTTCATATAAAAGTATACTTTTCAAGATATAGTTTTTGTTGATGTAATTCTATTATTTTGACAAAAGTATTCTGGTTCAATAACTTTGGAATGAATTACTCTTTAAACTGCATATTATGTAAATGTTCTTTATTAGTAATTATTATCAAAACTAATTTTGATACAAGAGTATATATAATAAATTACATTTTAATGAGTTCATCTCTCCTGCCCAAAGCATCTTCAAGATATTTTGTTGGGTTTCCACCTAAAATATAGTGATTAAAATTTGCTAAATATCCTAGGAAAAATCAGTTCTATTATCAGCTATTTCAACTGTAAAATTTCAAACTTTAAATGATTTTTCAAGTTCAGTCTTCTAAATAAATTACTTCAATTTGATTTGGAAATGGTCTGGATTTTTTTCTTTTTATTGTTGCATGTGGTCTTTGCATTGCATTTAAGCAGTGAAGATTGAAGATTTTTGATATTTGCCATGAGGAAAAAAACTTATTGAGTAGTAGTAACTTGTAAAATTTAAAGAGAATTTAAAAAATGATTATCTTTTGAATATTCTGTTTCCATTGGGTCTTACTACTCTATAATTATCTCCATGCAACATGTCAGTACTGTGTTCATATTTGTATGTCATCATTTCTCTAATTCTTTTCTCTTCTGATAGACACTCATATCTTCTTTTTCCTTGGTGTTTGTGTGCAAATACCCGTGTGTTCTTAGTTTATTGTTTTGACATGTTCCAAATTATTTTGACGTGTTCCAAACATGTTCTTAAATCTTTTCATCATCTATATTAGAATTCTGAATAATCAGAAAAATATGGAAATATACCTAGAAAAGATGATGATAATAACACCAAAAGTCCTACATTTTCTTTCAATTTTCACACTATAATTTCCACACTAGCATCTGACATTTCTGCTCTGAGATAATACTCCCATCTTGGCCGTGCACATGGCCTACCAAGTGCGTCGCCATCGCCATTCTTGGTGGAGCTAAAAGGTGCGTAGGCATCTTAGCTCGTTCAGATGGGGCTGTGAAGGAACAACACAGTGCGGGTGAGCAGGGCTAAAGGGGGAATCTGCGAGGTGGGGGAGTCACAAGAAGCCACCAGAGAGAAACTTCTGTGAACCACCTGGCAGGTGAGCAAGTGAAGGAGGCACATTCTGAGATCATGGGGCCAAGAGATGCAGCCCTGGTGCCCTAGGTATGGCGTATCCAGGCAACCTGATTCTTCCAGAGTTAATGGCGTTCTGTGTCTCTCCTACAATGCAATTAAGTTTGTCTTATTAAATGATACTGTGGTGTATGCGTGTGCTTGTGTGTGTCCATGTTTGTCTATCTCCTGATGTCTTATT
The DNA here is from genome assembly GCA_004027595.1 of Dinomys branickii. Classification (NCBI taxonomy): domain Eukaryota; kingdom Metazoa; phylum Chordata; class Mammalia; order Rodentia; family Dinomyidae; genus Dinomys; species Dinomys branickii. The sequence continues at coordinate 50,167 of PVLD010008926.1, forward strand.
TTTGGATTTTCCAGGTAATAATATAGAATGGAAATCTGCAGAATTCTTCAAATGCCTAGAAAAAAGTACACAGTTTTGTGGAGTGAACATTATACCACAGCTTGACGAGAGAGTTTGACTTTTAAACCCAATTACAAATTCATTCAAAGCTACTCATATCTTTGTATTCCATGTACCTAGTGCAGTGCTCTCTGTCAAGTAAATGTTTTGTGTGTGGAAAGTTGGGTTTAATTTCTCTTCTTTGGGACAACTTCTTTCTACTTCCTTCAGGGAAACATGCTAGAATAATTTTTATGTAATCCAGTGGAAATTTTTAGTGAAGTTTAGAGATCAGTATGCTGATTTCAGGACCTCAGGATCCTACAGTCCAGTCCATCTGCTTTGTAACTCTTGTCTCTAAATCCTGTCATTCCTTCAAGGCGCCGTTCCTTACTGTGGAACACAGAATTCCCTCAGCTCAGAAGACATCTCCCTTTTCTCTAAAACCTTGAGGCTATTTGCATTCTACCTTGGTAAAACCTTGATGCCCTGCTGTTAACCACCCTGAGCCCATCAGAGCATCCACCTGCCCAGTTCCCTTCCACAGCCCTTCAATTCCTGACAGCACCCACAGACCAGAACAGGTGCTGGACAAAGGCCGCATTGGTTCTTGTCAGCCTCCTACAGTGTTACTGATCAAACAGACGCAGAACAGCCTGGAATAGTTGTGACATAACTACAGTTAACACTTGAAATGTGAAAAAGCTGTGTTTCAGATTGTATAAACAGAAAAGAACAGGATTGTCATGCTACTTTGGGTGAATTCTACATGCCTTCTTTGTTTTGCAGGTATTAGTCATTTAAAACATTTTTGCCTGAAAGAACATATTTCTCTTTTGAAATTCCAGTTCAATTATTTTTCTTTAAAATGTGCAAATAGTAAACGCTAAATTACATTAGATACTGTATAGCTTAGAACCAGATTGCTAATTTTATTTGCGGATATCCTTAATACCTATGTGAATATGTCCTAAAAGATAGGAGCCTTGATTTCAAAGTCAAGAGATTTGTGTTTTCATTCCTAGTTCTTCCTGCCTCAGTAATAGTCACTGTAGCCTCAGGAACCAATTATTTAACGTTTCTGACCTTAAATGTGTTTGCTAATCATTCAAGAAGATAGAATGCAAATATTTTGAAGAGAGGTAACAATTTCATCTTTGCGGAGGAAGATCAGGTTGCATAATGAAGGTTAACTGGTTTGCCTGTCGGGACACCTGAATTTAATCTGAAGTCAGCCACGAACTACCTGTGTGAGCTTGGGCAACACATTTAAGCCCCTAGGCTTTTTAAATTAATTTTTTATTGGTACATTTTAGCTATACATAATAACATTCATCATAGAGAATTTGTACCTGCACATGATATATCTTCCTTTTTTCCCATTCCCTTTCCCTCTCTTCACCTTCTTTTCCCCTCCTTATTTACAAAAGCTTTGTTTCCATTTTTTCCTTCTCTTTAAGACCCTTCTCAGTAAAAGCGATGACTAGACTAAATGATTTGTGTAGTTGCTGCAGCTTGAAATGATATCCTACCGAACATTTTATACCTGGCACCATCATTCCACTTCTGTTTTTTTGTTTTGTTTTGTTTTTGATTTGCCTTGTTGAGATAGGATCTCACTATGCAGTTCAGGCTGGCCTTGAACCCAAACTCACAGTAAGCTTCATGCCTGGCATTACAGGTGTGCACCACCACACCTGGTTTGCACATCTGTTTTTATGAATAATCTAAACAAGAGTAGTGCTGAGAATGAGAATCTGATATCAGCAACCCAGAAAGATGCCTAGATTTCAAATGCAAATTATTTTGGGTTCTCTCTAACTCTGTGATGTCTAGAAGAATGCTAGGGCATTAGTGTTTTTATTAGAGCTATAGAGGAAGCAGGCTTTAATTATTTGGCTAAAACTAAATGTGATAAATTAATCAAACATCATGAATAAAATGTGTTTAATTACAATAGCATACTTAGAACCAGGATATCCAAGATTAGAGATCTTGGGTGAGTCCAGGAATTCTTCAAAGGTATCCTGAAGAATAACTGTATGAGTGGTAGCCAGCCTACGGGGAGGCAGTGGGAAGGAGGGTGTTGGAAGGCCAACGACAGTACACTGTGAATTTGAGGGGCTTCGGGGATATCAGAGTATCAAGTATTTCTACAGTTGCTGGTCCAAAGCTATGTTTAAAATGTGTAGAGGAAGAGGCTGCTGCCTCTGCATTCTTACTTTCCACTACATCAGGCCATCTGTATGGCTTTCAGGTCCTTCCTAGATGTGCAGGAAAGGGAAATGAAGGCAGTTAGTGCCAGATAGTACGGCTTGGAAGTCTAGCTCCACTTTGTGACCTTTCAGATCCCCAGTCTCCCTCATCCATAAAGTGTCAGTGTTGTAATCTGCTGCAGTAGGTTGACATGAAAACCAAGTAAGTGCCTACTATGTGCAGTTTGTATTTAGCAGACTTTTACTAAGTGTGCAACCAATTTCCCTTTCACAAAATCACATCGCCTATTCTTTCACTTTTTAGGGACACTAACTCTTTCACGGGCATGTATTTCTTTTTGGCTGGGTTGGAACATTCACTCTTTCCAGTAAGAACAGCTCTAGAAGCAGACACACTGAAATTACCTTAGGTCTACACAAAACCGCCAAGATCTCTGGATGTGTGAGGAATCTCATAGAGGGTGGCTTGTCTTATCTAAGACTTTTCCTTGCTGTTAAGATCTTACTCCAAATACCAGCCAATCTCTGTAGTCTATTCTTCACTGTTTTTGTTATTCTTCTCTGTTCTCTTTCCCACTGCTTTGGGACTGCCCTCATCAATTCCTTATACCTGTGTCCCAAATCTTTGCTGGCATTTATGTTAAAAAAACCACCAAAACTGGCAACTTGCTGCTTCCCTGCAAGGACTCTCCCTAGCCACCTCGCATTTCTCTTGCTTGAAGTACTGTCTGTCCCTGTTTGGCATCCTGTCAGTCTCTTCCCTAGCCTTCTGCCTTATCCTCTTGGCTTAGCATAACATTGCATTTCCTATTCCATACAGTCTCCCTACAAACACTCAAGGGGAGCTAGCTCTCTTTCTCATTTTAAAATTCCCAGGTATATTTTCACAGCTCATTGGCTCCCAGTCATTTGATACTCAGCTGTTTTCCTCACCAGGCATTTTACTCACAGCTTTCTTATCTGTAGCCATGGGCCATCACGAACCTTGACTGTAGAAAACTGGGCTTCTGTTCTTCCCTGATCTCTACTGCGAGGTGCTAAAAAAAAATGTACAGGACTGCATGCATTAGAGTACAAAAGGTGATAGGTTCTTTAAGAGGTAAGTCACAAGATTTTATTTCTTTGTTTCTAAATCCTGGCTCAGAGAGAGTGAATAAGAACTCTTGGTTAAATAAAGATCTCAAATCATAAGAAACATACACACAGCGCCCTTAGACGACCTTCCACCTTAGCAGTCACCTGGTACTCTAACAGGCCACAACTTTCTCAACTATTTCTTCCGTTTCTTTTTTTCCTGGAGTCCATGCTACCTTCTTTAAGGATGACCCTTCAGCAAGGTAAGTAAAAGCCTCCATTTCTGTTGTTCAGCGCGCCTAGACTCCACCTGTGGGTTCTATTGTCTTGATCTTCCTCAATAAGAACACAGACTGATGCTGTAAAGCTCAGGAAGCTGAATTACCTGGGTTCACATTAGGTTGGGAAGAGATGCAAAATTCAGAGAAATTTTAACTTGATCATTGGACCAAAAACAAAACTGTTTTTAAGACTGGAGACCAAGAAGCAGTGATAGAACAAAAGCCATGTGCGAGAAAGAGGATTTGAGCAGTAGCAGGTGCAAGAGGCTAGAATCAGGCAGGCCAGTGCTCAGGTTCTCACAAGTGGTAAAAAGATCTTGGGTAACAGTTTAGGACAGGTGGGGTGGGAGCAGAGGGAAAATGGCTATAAAGAGAGACTTCAAAGAAAACATTTGATAGAATTTGATTCTTAAGACAAAAAATAATGAGAAGCATTAATATGAATATAGTCTGTCAGGATAGCTCTAAGCATTTTATATACAGTATTTAGTCTATTTAAACTTCCTACTTATCTTCATTTGGCAGAGAATGAAACTGGGGTAGAGGATCTAACATTAGTTTTAGATTGAAGGTAAAAAAAAAGTGGTACAGCACAACAGAGATAGAAAATTTCCTAAGAAGGTGATCTGGCGAAGCTAGGACTCCCACTAAAGAATTTGAGAAAACAGCCAAATAAAAATAGTGTCAGGTGGAGTAGCAACCTTTTTATTTTTGCTTGGTTATGCCCTAAAATATGACCAGACCTGTCATCCCAGGGAAACCCTCTGCTGTTTCAAGTGACATTCTGCTTTTCTTTCCTATCTGCAGGGCCAGTTCAGGGGCCCTTCAGCAGTACAGGGCTCCCTGGTCAGATGGACCCTTGGCTTGGTGTAGTGCTCGGCTGTTGCCATCTGCTGTGGCTAGAATGTGTGTCCCTTCCAAAATTCATACTGAAACCTAATCCCCATTGTAGTGGCATAGGAGGCGGGGGCTTTTGGAAGTGACTAAGTTATGAGGACCCCACCCTCATAAATGAACTAATGTGCTTCTAAACGAAGCTTCAGAGAGTTCACTTGCCATTCTCTTCTGCCATGTGACAACATCTGTTTTCTCTGGAGGATTCAGCAACAAGGCATAATTTTGGAAGTGCAGAACTGGCTCTTGTCAGACATCGAACCTGTGGAGAACCTTGATCTTGGACTCTGAACTTACACAATTTTGAGAGATAAATTTCTGTTCTTTATTAGTCACCCAGTCTCAGATATTTTGTTACAACAGCAAAACAGACTAAGACACCAGCTTAGTAATTTTTGAACCAGATGCCCCACATTCTCATGTTGCATTGGGCAAATTATGTAGCCAAATCTGCCTATGTGCTGGAAGGTCTGGGGTAGATATTGTAGACGGAATCATCCTGAGTTATTAACCTCTATACTTCTTTTTTTGTTTTGTTTTTGTTTTAGTCCCAGAATTAAACTCAGGACCTTGTGCTTGCCACGTAGGCACTGTCCCACTGAGCTATATCCCCAACCCAGCAGCCTCTATACTTCTAATGCTGGTTTTCAATCTTCCCTCAAAGTTCTTCCTCACTTAGCTGCTGTCTTAGTTATTTCTTCCTCCTTGCTGAGACAAAATACCCAACGCCCAAAATGAAGGAAGGAAAGGTTTATTTAGCTTACAGTGTGTGAAGGTTTCAGTACATACTTGGCTGGCCCAGAGGTAGAGTGGCACATGGCAGAGGGCAAACGTTCATGGCAGCAGAGCACAGCAAAACAACCAGCAAAAGGGAGGAATGACTGCAAGCAGCTTCTTTCCTTCCCTTACATTGTAAACAGCCTACCCCCACCCAGGGGGTGTGTAGCTCTCACACAATCTCCATGCCTTCCTTTTCCACAGGCTCAGGATGGGTACAAAGTAAACACCTTGGCTTCCTGCTGAGTCACTCAGCCAAACCTCTAGACTCCCCAAGTTGACACAATGTATCAACCATAACAGCTGCCATACCACATGACTTCTCACTTCCACAAGATTTTCCTTAACTTCACTATCACCGGACTGCAAATCCACTGTTCAACTTGAAACTGAGCAAGTCTGACATCGAAGGCTGCCTTTCAGATCCTCTCCACCCACCTGGCTCCTCATCATGTGTTGGCCAAAAGAACAGTTTTCTTGAACAGTCCAATACCTGAAGGCTGTGCTGTTATCTTCTAGTCAGTTCTGTAACTTGCTTTTTTTAGTACTGGGAATCAAACTCAGGACCTTGCCCTTGCTAGGCAGGTGCTGTGCTATGAACCCAGCCCTCTTGTTTTTTTTTTTTCAAATCTCAAGCTCTTTCTTCCTGTCCTAATTGTCATGATGCCCTTGCTTTTGATTTCAATATCCCCAAGATTCCACTCTGGTTTCTTTCTGTTCATCACAGCCACTTCTTTTCTCCTTCTTTGTTGTTCCTCATCTGTCCATCTCCAGGGTGGTCTGTTCAGGGACCTCATGGTCCCGTCTTCCCTCTCACATTCCAAGTGACTTCCTCTAGTATTGATGGGTTTAAGTATTATTTGCATGCAGATACTCCTGACATTATATTTCCATTCAGACATCCCCTTTGAATTCCAGACATATATCCAACAGTCTGCATGATGTTTTTGCATAAATGTCTAAGAGACCTCTCAAACAGCACATCCAAAAGGATCTCATCATTTTTCTCTCAAGCCTAATTTTCCCTGTTTTACTAAGTATAACCTATGCTGTCTGGCTTTTTAGTCCAAAACCTAGCAGCCAAGTTTGACTTCTGTATGACTTTTTTATTAATACAATTGAGATAATCTATCAGGCAGATACTGCCAACCTTACAGTCACAGCTTGACCACTAGTGCAGCTTTGTCAGCCACCTAGTCTATTCCAGTGGTCCCCCAACTGGTCTCCCTGTTTCTGTCTTTGTGGTCTGCTTTCTCCACACAGTAGCTGTCTTAGTCACTTAGCAGTTCCTGGGACAAAATACCCAATACCTTTAATTTTAAAGAGGAGGAGTTTGTCTTGGCTCAAGTTTTCAGTTCACAGCTCGCTCCAGGCAGATACGGCAAGGTGGATGAGATTAGAAGGAGGAAAAGTTAGTCAGGTCATGGGAGTCAAGAAGGAGAGAAAGCACCAGGGGTGATGGCGCACGCCTGTAACCCCAGCACAGAGGTGGCTGAGGCAGGAGGATCATTGCCAGTTCGAAACCAGCCTGGGTTACAAAGTGAGATCAAGGCCAGGCTGAACTCTGCCTAGTGAGACCCTGTCTTTAAAAGACAAAAAATTAAATAAAAAGAAAAAAGAAAACAAGAAGCAGAAAAAGAACCTGGGGTTGTGGCACATGCCTGCAATCCTAGCACTCAAGCGCTGAGGCAGGAGGATCAGGGCCAGTTCGAGACCAGCCTGGGGTACAAAGTGAGTTCAAGGCCAGCAGCAACAGCATAGGGAGACCCTGTCTCAAAAAACGAAGAAGAAGCAGAGAGTGAAAGCAAAAGCCGGGGAGGGAGGTGTACCTTCCAGATCAGGCTCTGACTCCTAACGGAAGATCAGCTGTTAGTAACCCAGTCACATCCACAAACTCCGCCTGTAGCACACGAGGCTCTTCTAGACCTGAACCACAGTAGCAGTCAAGGCGATCCTTTAAGAAAGTGAATTCGGATCATCTTACTGCTTCCCACTGTCCAGGCCCTTCAGTGTCAGCCCATTCTAGAGTAAAACCTAAGTCCGTTCCTTGGTGTGCAAGACCTTGCACTCCCCAACAGTATCCCACCACCTCTTGGATTCTTACCATCCTAACCTCCTTGCTTCCTCCACACTGGCTTCCCGGGCTGTCCCTCAAACCCATCACACCTGTAGTCTTTGTACTTGCTGGTCTCTCTGGCTGAAATGTTCTTTCCCTACCCATCCGCATGACTGTCTTCCTTACTTTGTTTGGTCTCACTCAGAAGGTAGAGCCTCAGTGGTAGAGCACTTTGCTAACACATACAGACCCCTAGGTTCATTCCCCGGGCTCACATGCACATGTGCAAACACACACATACAAAGTCATCAGAAGGATTTTCTTTGAGCATCCTAAATTGCACCTATTCTATCTTTATTTCACTTTCCTAGCACTTATCAACATCTGACACATGACAGGCTTATTTGTTTAGTAACAGCCTCCACCCCTCCTCCCTAGAATACAATCTACAGGACAGCAGGAACTTTATTTTAAATACTCTTGTATCATTAAAACAAACATTTGGCACATAGTGGGAGCTAAATAAATACTTGCTGAATGAATGAAAAACTGAAGTCTCTTCCTATTACCAAGGTTTACACACTGAATGTCCTTGGCTAGGTGACAGTGTATTAATTAAGAATGATTATCTATAATATATACTTGCGTATGAGCTCCCTAACTTTGGGTATTTTATATCCAACTAATTTTCTTCTGGTGGCCTTCAGCTGGGATTGTTAAAGGCATTGCTTAAGGATAGTTGTTTTATACTCCATAGACAAAATTAGATCTAGAGTTATTAAGACTACAAAGCATAGTATTTAATTAATGGAAATTATTCTTATACTGGTATGTATGTTTAACAAATGTGAGTTTTGCTTAAAACATCTGTGTTGCCTTTATGAAGTGTGGGAAACAGTGTGAAAGGCAGAAGTGGCCAGATTGAAGTTTCAGTCTTCCTTTTATTGCCCCGGGCTATTCCATACCTGATGAGAGCCAGGGAGAAATACCATAGTACCTAGGAACAGGGACACCAGGGCCAGACCATATTGGTTCAAGTCCAGGGTCTGTCACTTGTTAGCTTCATGCCTTTGGGTAGTTTGCTTGACTTCTCTGGGTCTTGGTTTCTTTATCTGCATAGATAATTGTTAAACTGCTATGCTTTATAGAATTGTCTTGTAGACTTAACAGGTAAATCCATAGAAGGCGCTTATAGGATTGGCACATTAAAACTACACATTAGCCATGATTTTTACTAATATTTCCTCTGACAGGACAGCTGTCATTCTTTGCGCCTGCCAGAGAACTTACTGACCGCACCCGGTGTGCACCTGGTACAGCCACCGTACCTTTCAAGCACTTGCCCACTGCATTATATGCTCGTCCTTTTCCTTTTGCCTTCCTCTCTCCCTTCCTCCTTCATTTCTTCTTTCCTCCCTCCCTCCCCTTCAATAAATTCTGCCCTTCCTTATTCCCTTTTTTCTCTCTCTAGCCCTCTTCACTTCCGTCTGCCATTTCTGTTCTCATTCATAGAGTTAGCATCCCAGAGGGAAAAGACCTATCATGACACTGTTGTAGGCAACTGAGTTAGATAAAAATATTATAGGCAGTCAGAGAAAGCCAGGCCCTCAAATGAGCCAGTGCAGAAGAGGAGATACCTTGCAACTATGGGGGAGACAGACACCTCCAGCTGTGGACAAAAGATTAAATAGATGCACCCACATACTTCCCTAGGGATGGACCTCAGGGATTGATGCTCTAATAGGTAGCCATCACCTTGAAAAAGCCAGGAAGAGTCACTAACACAACCTCTTACAGGAAAAGCCCCTGTTCTATATTCATGTCCACGTGCTATGTGACTTGCTTCCCTGTTTGATCCTGATTTAATCATTTTTACCTGAACAACTATACTTGAAATCTTATTGGTTGACCATAGTTTTGTCCCATCCGATGCCCACCTAGCGAGCTCCCATGTTTTCCACCTTGGACCCACCTCACCTTGTGGTTTTGCTGTGTAAAACCCCCTAGAAAAGACAGGTTCCTGGGCCGCCCACTCAGGCCCCCTTCTACCCATGTCTTGGACAGAAGTTTTCTTTTCCTCAGTAAACATTCTGCTCTTAACCTCCATTGTTCCTAAAATTCATTCTTCAACCTCAGAGAACATTAACTCGTTCCAGGTATCTTTCAGGTTGGGAGTTTTTCCCCCCTATGTCAACACCAGAAGAGCATTCAGAACCAAATCCTTTACAGCTCTCACTTGCTGGGTAGAAATTTTCTTCCAAGCAGCCCCTACTGTAGAACTCAGAGGACCTTTTATCAAAGACTACTGCTCCTTGCTCAAGTGGATCAAAATGCCATTGCAGCATTTTTAACCCATGTGTGCGTTATAGCAGCAGTGTCTATTGCTTTAGAAAACCCTGGCTTGTCTTATCAACAATCATGGGCTAACTGTAAAATTGACCATAGCCAATTGTCTCCTGCCACTCCTAGGGGACATCCTTGAAGTCGTGCAGTTGCTTTGGTGCTTAATAAAGTTCAAGTCCAGTAATGGTGAGAATGCAGTAAGGAATAAAAGACACATTCAGTGAAAATACATTGTTTCTTTCCTCCCTTTCTTCCATGAGATTGGGAATTTCTTGAGTGAAAGAACTGTTCAGGCTGTATTCACTTTTAATGTATACAACTAGTGCCCAGCTTTGTACCTTACAGTGCAGGTTTACTAAACCAATGCTCCCTGAATTTTTGCTTCCGAGGATTAGACAAATATTGTTAGAAATTCTGAAACCACAAATCCCTAAACCATAAATAAAGGCAGTGTTTATTGTGATTATCATTTAGGCATTTTGCAATACATAATTTTAGCTGCTAAATGCTCATGCATTTAGTGGAATCCTAGTAGAATAATTATCACAGATCTTTGTTGTCTGCATCTTTATGACACCTCTTTTTTGACAATTATTACTATGGATTATAGCGATATGGAAATATATGTTACTTATATTACTTGCAAAGCTCCTTAGGAAACTAGTTCTTACTGTTTGTACTGTACATATTCTATACCTTCAATACCTATTTGTTGAATTAATCAATAAATGTTTAAATGGATGAGATATTTGCATTCATTCAGAATGTTTGAAGAGATTTTACGTAATTGAATGGGTATTACTAAGTAAAAGTTACTCTCTAGTTGGATTGACAACATCATGGAATCAAGTAAATGTAAAATTATATGAAACATGCTATTTTTCATTATCAAAAGACAGTTTAAGAACCCTAAGTTACAAATTAAGAAACGTCAACTGGTCCCCAAAAAGCAAATTTTCAACTTTTATCTTTGTCTACTGGTACTTACTGTGTCTTTAAAATAAATTGCTTTTTAAAGTTGTCTGGATTTTGAACAAAGAGCAATTTGGTATTCTGGTTGAAAGTCTGCAGAAGGCTGAAAGAAAATAATAGTTAAATCCATGAAAGAGTTTGTACTTTAATTTCTCTTTAGTATATTTGTATCTCAACATTTTGCTTTTCTAGACGAAACTGGGTTGTGCATCTCTGTTGGAGCAGGAGGAAATCATTATATTGAAAAGAATGATTGAAAATGGTCCATGTTGTGTAATTCCCAGGATAAATGGGCTGAGTAGCAAATATTTCTGTTGTGAACTGTTTTATATTGAAATGTGCATTATTAAACCCATTTGTTGAACACATTGAAAGATCGAATATCTTCCTAAACCGACACTGGAAAATGTTTATTTGCCATCCCTCCCCTTCCCCTGCTCAGATCTTGTTAGATATTGTTTCTGGGTTTCCTGGAATTCATCCACATTAGAAGTGGGAAAAAATCGTGGATGAAGGAACCATAAAAACAAAATTTACAATTGATAAACACATATTTTAAACCACATCATAAGAAATTTTAAAATTGTATACATAATAGAAACAGCATGTGGGGAAGTGTATAGAACAATGTGGTAGGTATTTTTATACTAAAGATCTTTTGTTGTTGGAAAGAAAAAAGCACAGTAGTCATCAGGTTATAAGAATTTGGATGTAGTAAAAGAAATACCTTGATCAGGATGGTTTTGGGGGGGATGATGCCATGACACCCTTTCTGATTTTATAAGTATGTAACTTCAGGTATACAGTACTGTGTATTTAAGTCATATACCTTTAACTGTTGTCCTTGAAAACACTGTGTGTACAATCCAGTTGTTTTTACTTCAGTTCATCTTATGTGCATTCAATTTCATGTTTCAGATAATTCAAGAAAAAAAAAAACCTCTGTTGAAAAATCAGCAGAATACTCAAAGACTAGTGTTGACGGTGATGGTAACATCTAGAATGGAAGACATAGCTAATTCCCTGCCACCCCAAACGAGTTGTCCTCCATGACCCCTTTTCTTTCTCCTCCAGCAACTCCACTTGTCTAGAATTGAACTGGAAGTAGCACACAAGGGTAGATATTTTTATTTCTTCATTTATTCCATGAATACCTTTGACGGCCAACCATGACATTTGTTGAATAAATGAATAAACGAACCAGCTGTAGTCTAAGTGCTGGGGCATGTAATAAATTGTTAAGTGGTTTTGGGCTTTAAAAATATAGAATTGGAAGTCACTAAAGTGGTGGTAAGAGTGCTTTTGAGGCAGGTGAAAATTGAGGCAAGTGAAGACACTAAAAGGGAACATGACATCAATTCCATATTTTTAACTTGGTGGTCATCCCAGAAGCCCAAAATCACTTAACAATTTATTATGTGCCCTAGCGCTTACACTACAGCTGGTTCGTTTATTCACTTATTCAATAAATGTCATGGTTGGCCCTCAAGGTATTCATGGAATAAACGAAGAAATAAAAAAATCTACCCTTGTGTGCTACTTCCAGTTCAATTCTAGATAAGGAGAAGACAGATGAGAACCATTCTGTTGTTTCAAAGTTTTTTGCCATGAATAGTACAGGAAAGATACAAGAGGTTTTGAAGTACGTGGACAGCTATTGGGCAGAGTGTTTCCAGAAATGAATCAGAAGATTATTGTTCATATTTCTAGCACAGTGGAAGCTAGCATGAGTGTGTTATAGTGAGCCAGAGCTATCCTAGGGTCCAACAATGCTCTGGAGCATAAACATAAAATTTGGGTAGTGAGCATAATGTGGGTCTTTCCACTGAGAGGTCACAAGAACAGAAAAAAAAAAAAAAAAAAAGAACACAGTCAGAAGAACATGTCTGGGGCCTCAGAATCAAAGAGGGCAATAAAAGGGGCCAAGAAAAGAGTTAATGAAGAGATTCAGTGTTCATTGGCTTTGGGAAGCTGGAAACAAAAGGGATCTGAGAATGTGGAAAGATGTTGGAAGGGAGAATGGGCATTCCTAGTGTTCGCAGTGACTGAGTTCTCGAAGTGGTATGGCTTAGTGCACGGATGACTGCAGGAGGGTGGAGTTGGAGGCCTACAGGGGTCAGGGAGAAAGGACTGTGCCTTTGAAGTATGTGATGGATCCCAAGTGTGAATTTTGAAGTTGACAAAGCTGATGATGAAGAATGAGAGTGGGGCAGAAAACTACAACCCAGATACTGTATTTATTAGAAAGGTGGAAGTGGGTCTCGTAGGAGTTCAGTAAACAACAGCCATGGTACAGCTAAAGGGGTGAAATGGAGAATTAGTATAAAATTCAAAAGAAGAGGAGAAAGAAATGGACAGTTGAGTAATCAAAAAGTTTGAAGTCTGGGCTTATAAATTACTAAAAGAAAAACGCCCAAAGGGGTAGAATTTATCTTGAAGACATTTATATATACTATCTGACAACCACAATTGTTTTCCAGACTCATTCAAATCAATATTAACTTGTTAATAATGATTCAATTATTTCTCATTATAGAACTGTGAAAAAATGTGATCTTATATTCTGCCTTGATTCACCTTTGACACTGTTTTTGAAGTATTTCTTCATAGTTCCCTAACTTTAAACGTGTCAAATAGTAGGAGGATGCACTTTCATGAATATCTATTACTTTAGGTTTTTGACACATAATAGGAATGAGATCCAGTTGGCAGGACCGCTAACCTAGAAAGCGCACTCCTGTAATCCCAGCACTGGGGAAGCTGAGGCAGGAGGATTGTTGCGAGTTCAAGACCAGCCTGGGCTATGAAGTGAGCTCAAGGCCAGCCTGAACTGCATAGCAAGACCCTGTCTCAAAAAGATTAAAAATAAATAAATAAAATGAAAGTATTGTATCATTTATAGTAGTTTTTGCTCTGGAGACCATACTTTATTAATTAATCTTACTCATGATATCCTGACTAGTTGTTGAAACCTCCATTATATTAAGTATGTAAACTATAACTGATGTAATTATTGAATTATCTTTCACATTAGAGTGGAGAAAATAAATTTCCATGGCTTTCCTAACATGAATAATGGGCTGATAACTTCACAGATACACTAGTAGATTCATAGATATTCTGACTTATGGCAAAACCTGTCTCTTGCTCCTACACCTACCTAATTAAAGCATGGCAAAGGCTATTCAAGTCACAATATAAGAAGTCCCTTCCAGGACAATTCTTTAGTGAGGCAGAATGTGGTAGGTATAAAGACTGGCATTAACAAACACCTGTCCTATACAGTTAAGTGCTAAAAGGCAGGTGTTTTTACATTTATAATGCTTCTATTGTGCTTTCCATATCCAGAGTAATGCCTATCTGAAAATTGATCATTTGAAAGTTTTCATAGCTGCAATACAATTTGTGCCTTATCAGTAATAGCAAACAAACCCTACCCTTTCATGGGGGTGAATTTATTATTATTCTTGTTTAAGCAAACGAAGTTCATGAAATTAAAAAGTAAGGCATTACTGTTTTCCTACTTTTCTTTCTGCACTATTAATTCTCCTTTAAAAGATGGTCATTTTGCCTGCTGGATCCTTTTCTTAGCCTGACTCTGTTTGATAAGAAATCAAAGAGTGTTTCCTGTATCAATTAGGCTTGCTGTCTTGTCTCAATGAGATTAAATTGCCTCTGGAGAGGAGAGACACCAGGGAGGAGGCAGATGAACCCGTGGTTAGCATACAATGCAGCTGTCTTAATTCCTCCTAAGTGCTACTTTTGTCTACTCCGATGTCTTTCTATTATAATTCTATGTGTGGTTCATCTGTTCAGGGCAAAGATGTAGCACACACCAGATCTGATAGTCAAAAGTTTGGGTTTCCAGTAGGGCTGGAGATACATCAGTTCTTCCTTAAATTTAACATTTTCTGACCTGGAGAAAGGCCCTAGTAGTTCTGTTTGTTTGTTTCTTTTGTTTTGCAGGGTATCACAAAGTACCTGAGTATCATAGTCCAAATAAATTCTAATTTGTGTACCTAACATTAACCCAGAAGTTGCCTAACAGGAAGTATGATTAAAAGCGATTGTTGAGCCTCGAAGCTTTGAGAGGTGCTGTCAGTCTCGCTATACGTAGACATTATATCTAGAAGTTTGTAGCCTGAGTTCTCCACAGCCACAGTGAGCTGTCTTTCTTGAGATAAGACTTTCATTATCTCTCTACAAAGACTGAAGCAATGTTTTTAAAGGAACAAACAAGACACTGCTATTCGTTAACAACATTCTTTCTCAGCATATTTTCTCTCCGCTGGCTTCCAGAGATTTCTTACAGGAGGCTTCTCCAAGAATAAAAGAGGTCATCAGGCATCCATTTCTCAAGTTTACCTTCCTCATTGTGTTCAGATTTCTAGGCTTGAACCTATTCTTACATACTTCCCTGACTACCCCCTATGAAGACAGCTTTGACCTGCCCCTAAAAGATGTGGCTTCCTCAGCTCTCTCTCCTGAGCTCACGTTTATGACTGCTCTTTCGGCTACCATGCACTCAAAATGTTAAAAGAAAGAAAGAGCAGAAACCAGTCAAACTAACCACTCTTTAGCTCCGCCTTCCTTCTTGCTTGGCTAATTAGTACCTTACTTTTTTTTTTGTATCATCAAATTCTTAAGAAAGACACTTATGTGAATGTATTCCACTATTGGTTTCTATTCTCTCTTGAATCCATCTCTGGCTTATTGCTGCCCCCCCTCTTTCTGCTGTCCTCAGGGTGGGTTAGGGCATTTAGCTACTAGCGAACGGATGCCGTGAACTTTCCTCCTTGACTCCCTTCTCTATTTTCGACAAGTGACGTCTTTCCCCCAGGAAAATACCTTCTCTACTGAGTTTGGTTTCACATCATCTTAATCTCTTTTGTGTCCTTCCTCTGTTTTTCTCTCTCCCTTAGACTAAGTTACAGTTCCCCGGGGGTCTTCCTGCTCTTCCTCTTCCTCTTCCTCCACTCCTGGGAAGTATCATGTGCTCCCAGGGCTTTGGCCTGACTTCTCCAGCTATCGATCAATAGCTCCAGCTCTTCAAAGGGATCCAACATATGTAGAGAATGAGCAGGACGTCTTCCCTATGAATTGTCATGCAAATTCCCTCTCCCCTTCTCCTAGCTCGGTGAGGACCCTATCATCCTCCCAGGTGCTCCAGAAGAAACTCTCACCTCTTGTGTCTTATTGCCTCTGAGTTCTACCTTCTTCTGCCCTTGCATCTTTAATCCCCCTCCTTCCTTGCAGAATCACACCCAGGTGTTCTCTTCATCTCTCTGCCATGAGATTGGGGCCCTGAGCTTCCAGGATTAAAGGCTTTCAGTTCCCACCTTCCTGCAGGGTATGGTGTAGTCCAAATGCCATAGTAGAGCACATGGTCCCCTTTATAATATGCCCAAACTCAGTCTTCTGATAATTCGCTGCTCTGCCCCCCATAGACAGTTACACTCTCCAGAATGACCCCATGTGCCTTCAAAGCTAGCCTTATGGTACTCCTTTTCTCTGCAATGCCCATTTTGTTCTTCTGTCCTCTTTCTCTGCCCGTCAAGTTGCTGTCCACGCTTCAGTTGGAGCTCTGAGGTCACTGCTTTCTGTTGCCCTAGGCGTCACTGACCACAGCCTACTCTCATACCTGCCATGTTAACTGTTCTACGTTTGGTGTTCCCAGAGCAGCTTATGTACACTTTCACTTGTGTCACTGTACCACAGCTCTCTGTCTGCACCTCTGCGTCCCTCACCAGACTACCAGCTCTTAGGCAGCTGCTTCACCTTCCCTGAGGCTTCAATTTTGTCTACCAGGTGAAACAGACTCAACCCTTAGCTGACTGCCTAAGGTAGGATTAGTATTCCGCAGTCCCACTGAAGTTTCCTATAGTCTCTCCTAGCACTTACTGGATTGAAACTTTCTGTAAAGTAAACTTCTGTTTGCTTTTCCATCTCTTCCTACTAGTATGGTGGTGTCTTATAAGCAGGGGCTCATATTATTCATAGTTGCCTTTCAGGTAGTAGCCCGGCACACAGTAGGGACTAAATAAATGTTAAATGAATGGCCAACCTCTTATACCTCTATTGGTTATATTTTTATTTATTTTTGGTATTTGAGTTATTCTTAGATGTCAAGTGGTGGTTTTCTTTGGAATAGCTAAGCAGTATATCTTTTATTAAGCACTTATGAATATGAGCATTTTGCCTACAGTAACCACTAGCCCCATAGATAATTGAAAAGCTTAGTTTCTAAAGAAATTGGCACAAAATAGGCTTGACTTGTGGGAAACTAAAAAACTGAGAGAGCAATGAATTTAAAAGAAAGGAGTGAACGCACAAAGTGATATATGGTGCTTACTCATAGCATCGGAATGCCAATAAATGTGTAACATCCCACACCCTAGGGATTTTTTTTATAACTATTAACCCTGTTTATTAAGAAAGAGAGTCAAAGAGAAGGTGACTGAAGTTGCTTCACAAATTAACACTAAAAATCCAGACAACATGATTAGTTCTAAGAATCACAATATCTTGTAGAGTATCTGGTTTTTCTTTTTGTAATCACCAAGTTATGGGACAGAGGTGAAGAAAATCATGCTTTGGATCAGATGAGGAGGGCTTGAGGGAGAGCTGGAAGAAATTTACGGGGGAGAGAGAAGGTCAGACGAGCCAGATCTTTCTCTCCCCCACAGTTTGCTGTCATTGTAGGTTTGCACAGATAATACAAGTTAAGTGTAGATAACTGGTCAATATGGGTAAGGCTCCTTCACTGTGAATAGAAATCTCAACCTGAGTGAACCTGGGCTCAGAATCCCCATATTCTATGTGCTAACACACTGAATTATTTTGTGAATTTTCTGTCACCTATTTAGCTTTTCAACTAAATCATTAGCAATAATAATTATATTACATAAACAATTTTTCATTTAAATGGGTAAATTCTCTTATAATAGGATTGCTTTAGCCACCCCAGTATAGCTACCTGCACTGTATGTTTTCTTTTCATACTTCTTTTATTTTTCTTCTTTCTCATGTTGTGCTGTGGGTATTTCCCAATATTACCGACCGATATGCATGCATCTCCACCTTGCCCATATCCTGCTTCCTGTACCCTTCTAAGCTTCATTTATGAACCATTCAACATTTTACGTATTCCACAAATCTTCTTTTCACTATATAGCAGCCACTCTTATTCATTTACCTGATATATATTTAACAACCTGCTGAATGAGCTCACTACTGCTCATACCAATTCACATAATTATAGTTGGCTCTTCTGAGTTTTTCTATTTTCTCTTGCTTGCTATTTATTCCTTCCAGTGCATGAGGAGGTGGGAGGAGTTCTCTAATAGGCAGAAGAAGGCATCTGGCTATGTGAGCACTTCACACTTTATCTATTGACCAGTTGCTCATTTATTAGGTCGGGAGCGGGGAACAATTTGTCTACATTTAGTTGGAGAATCCTAAGGGCGGATGATCAGCATGCTACAGGAGTTTGGATTTTAACAGTGCTTAAAAGAGAAGAAAGACAAGTGAAGGGAAGAGAAAAGATGAGTAGGAGAAGGGGAAGCAAAGAGGAAAGAAGGAAGGGACAGGAGGGGAGGGAGCGAGAGAGAACAACTCAGTGGATATTATTAGAATCTAAACTACACCCTTCTTTAGGAGAACCATCCTTACTCGCTGGTAATCAATGAAGTAAAGACTCCTTTTATTTTCAGGGAGACAGTGATATACTAGGTGTTCTACAGTTAAATGATTTATACATTTTCTTATGCATTCTATGAATGTCCTTTATAAAATGTCCTTTTACAGAATGTGGTTTTTGGAAAATGCACAGACCTGAGGACAACTTTGTGTATACTCCTAGTGTACTAAAATTAAGAAGCAGTGTCTCAAGTAAGAAAGAATATATTCCGTTTCAGCCAGTGAGCTGAAATTTGGAAGTTTGCATTAGGAGGTAGTTTCGGCTGAAATTTTAAGAGGCTTCCCAGAAATGGATCCATAATTGATTACTTAGGGAAAATGGGATGATTGGGAATTCGGAATTATGCATAACAAATATAAATAAATGCATAATGAAGCTGTATTTTCACAGCAAAGTCTGATGAACTGTTCCTTTCCGATGGACACTGAGGTGGTTTGCCCTCTTCTACCATCTGAGTCGTTCTGCATCATGACTGAGAAGAAAGAACCATATGTCTTCTGATGGAAGCTGGGGTGGGCCAAGTGAAACACTGCTGTCACTCGAATGCAACGCTTCTAGGTTTCAGTTCTCTCTGAGCCTCATTGCCATGGATAAATACGAGGTAAACACACAGGAGATCTGTGAGGGTGCCACTTACTGTGGCTTATTAGGGTAGGCACATTTCCATCATGTAGCACCATTGTATAAATTGTCTCAAGTCTTCAACAGGGAAAGTGGGGTATGTGTAAGGAATACGTGTGAGTTATTTGAGAAGGTAACTACGTATTGTGCAAAGAGAATTGGGTTTGAGTCACCAAAACTTGGTTCGCTGGGAGTGGTAGCACACGCCTATAATCCCAGCCCTTGGGAGGCTGAGGCAGGAGGATCACTGCGAGTTCAAGACCAGCTTAGGCTACAAAGTGAGCTCAAGGCCAGCCTGAACTGCATGGTGAGACCCTGTCTCAAAAAAACAACAACAAAAATTGGTTCAAGCCTCCATTCTGCACTTAATCAGTATGATCATTTGAAGCCACTTGGGGCCTCATTTTCTTCTTCTGTAAAATAGGGGGAATAAAGCCAGGCTCGTGCTCGGAGGGTTTAATGAGGTAATGAAGTGATTGTCTCAGTGGACGTCAGACTTTTCACGCATCTGATTCATCTGAGAATTCATTAAGCTACAGTGTACTGCCCCTTGTCTCCAGAACTTTTTCTCACGAGAACTTGAGTGGATTTTGAGAGTTTATATGCCCAGCAAGTTCCCAAATGCTGCTTGTGCTACTGCTCTAAGGAGCAGAATTTGAGAAACACTGGAAGAAGCCACGAGGCACTGATAGTGTTATTGTTTTGTCATTGTAGTTATTCTCTAAGAAAGAACAGCAACTGTATATATGGAAAAATGCAGAAATAAATGGAGAAATGGAGAGGCACTGGAAATTGCCTCTGAATTAAAGTAAAAATCCTGCCCACCAAAGGGATTACAGCAAAAACCGCAGAAATCTCTAAAGAACTTGTTGCTGGGTATTAAACATGTAATTATGTCTACTTTTAGTTTATTTAAATTTTATATACTTCTGAATTTGCTGGTTAACAGCACTTGACAGGAAGTGGAAGTACAAAAATAAACAAGAAAAGCTCATCTCGTGGCATTGCTGTGTTAGCTGAACACAGGAAGTCCTGGAAATCTTGCAAGACTGTTCCTTTAAGATGTCTAGCCTGATTTTAACACCCCAGGGTATTTTATGTTGATGAATATCTGAAATCAGCTACTTTCAATTTGCTTATCACTAGCTTTACAGCCACAGCGTTGCTTTAAAATGTTTGAAGTTTCAGGGACCATAAATCTCAACTGTGGCTATGTGTATAAATTGCTCCTTTTTCTAGCTGGCACACGTTTTATAGCACAACGTTTCAGTGGACCAGTTAGAGTCAAATCTCAAAATGTTTCTTTTAAAAACAGAAAAAAAATGCAGGTGAGGATCATAATCACTGATATCACTTTTATTATTTTTGTTACCAGAGAGATGCTGCTAGCAGGTCTACCTGCCAATATAATGTTCAATATATAAATATATGTTAATAATTCAAAATTAGGACCAGGGAGATAGCTCAGCGGCACATTGCCTGCCTAGCAAGCGCAAGGTCCTGAGTTTGATTACCGGTACAAAAAAAAAATTTCAAATTGATTGGCTTATTGTATGTGAGTATATAGACTTTCAACTTTTAGAACTGAAGTATTATGTTTTGAAATTTGACCCACCCAACTGCACAGCCATTCCAAGGAAACAAATACAGCACATGGAAGCGTATACACAGCATAGTACATTTATGGAATTCCAAGAAATATTTTTAAAGACAAACAGTAACATTAATGAGACAGCCACGAATGTCTGGTGGTAAATTCCTAATAGTCATGAAGGGAAATCTTCAAACCACAGCACAGCAAGATGTCAAGTTTCTGTGTGCACCCTGCTTTTGTGACTATGTCATCGTACTGTGGTAGGTTTCCTAACTGTCCGTCCCACTGATTTCCTCCTTGACATTGTACAGCTATTTCCTTTGTAATACAGAAACTCTCCCTTACAGAATCTTTTTCCACAGCTGGCTTTCATCACTTCTTGATAAATATTTCAGTTTTTCCACTTTATTTTTCTTTAACAATAACTGCTGCCCAGTCAAATCATTCATCTTTTCCTCTGTATAAGTATTTGTGGTATTGAATGAGTGTGTATCAAATACCATTTGGGATTCCCTGTTCTCTCTTGCTTGGCATCTTCAGAGACTGCTAGTCTCAATTACACTTGGCAGTTTGAATGACATTTATTTACCCATTCTGAAATTTAAAGTTCAAAATTCATTGTGAACTTTTTTCCTGCTCTATAGAGACTTCTGTGTGTAAAATACACTTGACCCTAGCCGAAAGGCCAAGAAGTGATTTGTGTGTGTATTTGTGTGTGTGTGTGTGTGTGTGTGTGTGTATAAAATAAAGGATAATCTAAAAACGCAAGACTTCCTTTGTAACTTGTGTAATATATCGTGTATATTTATAAATAATATTAAGACATGTGGCACAGAAGGGCAAGCATTATGCTTTAAAATGTGCACAAATACTAATAATATTAACTAATGTTTGTTTTCCACTTGTTAAGAAGAAGATGCACAAATTCTTTATGTACATTAATTTATTAGTATTTCTGCCAACCATAGAGGTTAGGAGATTTATTGTAAGTCCCAGTGAGGTGACAGAACTTGTCCTAGTCAATTAAAAAATGGTCAGCTGGGATTCTCAATTCTCATTCTTACATAATGCATCATTATGTCTGTTCAAGAATGTCTATATGTCAGTGAGTTTGGTAAAATAAATACTACCATGCTTCTTAATTATAAGACACCATCAAATGCATCATTTATAGTAGGAGAAATATCATCTTTTCAGGAGAAAATGAATCACTGTCAATCACACAAACACAATTACACTGCATTTGAATGTCCAAAATTATATTATTTCACACTAAGAACGTATTTGCTTAATTTTTCATGTGTATGAATCGTTGCAAATATTGCAGTATATTATATGACTATGTAAGTATATACTTGCATACGTGACATATATTTAACATATAATTAAACAACTATAGCCTTAAGTATATTAAGCATATTTATATACATAAATATAGAAACCTATAGCCCTTTCCCTCCACTTTAATCTTATTTTAAGCTTCCATTCTATACGATGATGGTAAACTTAATCTCATTTATTTTATTTATATATTTATTTATTTATTTATTGTCTTTTTGAGACAACATCTCGCTATGCAGTTTCGGCTGGATTTGAGCTCACTTTGTAGCCCAGGTTGGTCTCAAACTTGCAACGATCGTCCTGCCTCAGCGTCCCAAGTACTGGGCTTACAGGCACGTGCCACCATGCCCAGCTAATCTCATTGATTTTGATGGAGCTCAGTTATTTAAAAATTTAAACTCAATCGGGATTTATTTCTTTGCCTTTTTCTGCAAGTCACACTTCAGTTTGTGATAATATTATGGGATTAGCAGGAAGGGCATGTTTGTTCCTTGTTTGTTCTTTATCTCCTGCTGGCCTCTGTGGAGACAAAAATTCTCTATGACTGGTGGTTGCTTCTGTCCTTCTGGCCTCTGCTCAGAAGACCAAAACCCACAGAACCCTTGATAATGCGGACCACAACTCTGCCTCCTCCGTGTTTCAACCATAAGGGTTCTGGGGTCTTTTGTCCGTCTTTCTGTTATGTTCACATCTCTCTTTGGGGTGTAGGGACTGACATCTATTCTTGGACACCACCTTGGGGGTGCCTGAAACTACTAAGTTCACCTCGTTTTAGCACTTCTTGTTGTCCAGGTCTGAACCTCGGGGGGAGCTGGGCAAAGCTCCTTCCTACTTCTTTTCTCACTAGCTCTCCCACAGCCATCAAAATCTCTCTGTCGTGGCAAGAAAACTCACCTTACATCATTAGGCACTGTTGTACTCATGTATCTATTGATGCTGTAAAAGTCATGGAGCAAGTCCTTCAGTGCTTTGGCTTTTTATACTCAAGGTCAAACTTTCAACATTTCTATTTATAAAAAGAACTGGACTATATCAGTTCTTGACTTTCAAGATGAAGGAGGCCTCTGCTTTCCTTGTTTTGCCTGGGTTAACTTGTGCCCTGCTTTCTCTAGGGCAGTGAGAGTGAACCTTTTAGAGCTTTCAGCGGTACAAACAGCCTGTGCCATAGGTTTCTCACTACTGTTCTAGGGCAAAGAAATGGACCACCCGTGAGGCTACGCACACTGTTATCCCACGGAGGGGTTAATTACTAGACTAACAAGCAAAAGCTTGGCTGATAGGTCCACGCTCCCTCCACAGATATTTAAATGTATAATTCATAAGTATAAATATGCAACATATATAACACCACACATTGTAATACATGCCTTTATGTGTTATTTATAATTTGTGTATGGTACATAAATGTATATGATTTTTATGCCTCCTAAATGCCACCAGGAGAACCTGGATAAAAATAACGGCAATAAGAGTAGAATGAAACAGAAGGGAGGGATGGCAAGAGATATTTCAGAATTCTTGAGTCTTGGCAGTAATATGAAAACAGTGACTTTCTACAGTCAGACCTCCATACCTGCAGGTTCTTCATGTATGGAATCAATTAGTAAGTTTCAAAACAAAGCAAACTTGTTCTTCTGAAATATGTACTGATTTTACTTCTTGGCAGTGTTACTCAAATGTGACAGTTATAACAACTACTTATATGGCATTTGCACTGTATTAGGTATTATAAGTATCCTAGAGTATGCGGTAAGGTGTGCATAGGCTATATGCAAATGCTATACCATTTTATGTAAAGCACTTGAACATCAACTGACTTTGGTTGGACCTCTTAGATATCCCCTATGGATGCTGAGGGACAGCCATACATTGATAGGAATGTTTTTATTAAAGAGACTAGAGATAACTTAATGATTTACCTGCTTTCACTTAAAGGTTGAGATGCTGTTAGGGCAAACACCATCCTTTGCTATTACAGAAATGGTGGTGGAGGTTAATGAACTTTAGAGAGGTTTCAGAAGTTTTCCACGCTTTCTAGTCTGCCATGGTTTCCATGTTTGTACCCTCTAAAACTCATGCTGCGATTTCATTGCTGCTGTAACAGTATTAGCAGGTGGGACATTTAAGAGGGGATTAGGCCATGAGGGCGCTGCCCTCATGAGTGAGGTTAATGCCAATAAAGGAGGTCATGTCAGTCCCCTCTGACCTTTCTTTTTCTCTTTCACTCTTCTGCCATGTGAGAACGGCCTTCCTTCCCTTCAAAGGAACTATTCAAGGTTCCGTCATGGAACCAAGTGAACACCGAGCCCTTACCAGACACCAGACCTGCTGCTGCCTTGATCTTGTACTCCCCAGTCTCCACTGCAATGAGAAGTAATTTCTACTCTTTATAACTTACACAATCTCAGGTATTTTGTGGCAACAGCAGAAAGTGGACTAAGACATTATCCAATTAAATTAAATCGCACAAAGTATTTATGGAACATGTACATGAAAAATTCCGAATAAAGTGTTACAAAGAATTCAGAGATGACAAAAATGTAACTCCTATTCTGCAGCAAATCATGTAGTAGGGTCTAAGTTTGAAGTATTTTACTTCAGTGAAGATGAAGACATTTTGTAAAGCTCAAAAGTGTCACGATCAGAGAAGAGCATGGAACTTAATGCTCTTAACTAATAGTAATGTAATCATATATGCCTCAGGCAACATTATGGAACCAAGAAGGTAAAAGGTCCAAAACCACAGAACAATCCAAGTTAGATCTAAACATACAGTTCAGTTAGGAAAAGAAAAGAAAATTGTGATGTCCAGTATGCAGACAGCAGTAATATTCACATGCTCACATTGTCTGCTGGCAATATAAACTCAAACCACCTTCTTGGGAAATCACTTGTCACTTGTGAGTCAAAATTGTCAAATGTGTTCGACCCAAGGAAATAATGTGATAAATATACAAGAATATACTCATAGGGGCTTTCATTGCAGCAAAATTTAAAATAGCCAAAGTTAACTGATTTAGTTACTGTCCTTTGATTCTGAGGCAAAATGACTGAAGCCCAAAGTTCAGGAAGGAAAGGTTTTTGAGCTCACAGTCTGTGGAGGTTTCAGTCTGTAATCAGCTGACTCCAAAGCAGAGTGGCACATGGCAGCGGGAGACACAAAAAGAAACGACGAAAAGGGGAGGAGCATTGAACAAGCTTCTTTCCCTCCCTTTTATTGTATGCAGGCTTCCCACTGCAGGGCAGGAGTAGCGCTCACACCCATAATCCCAACATTGGATCATGGATCAATCAAAAACTCTAGAAGCCCACCCCATGACTGCATGAGGCTTTGGGGGGACATCCAGACACAAACCACAACAATAACTAGGTTGTATGGTACTATAGCAGACATCTACCTACTGATTTGCCTTCTGAAAAGTCCTTTCTCAGAATCATCCATCTCTTTCTACTTAGTGGAGTTGGGACTGCTATATAATGGCCAATGGGTCACAACTGGTCTGTCTAATTAGAACATTGCCTGGAAAGTTGAGAAAACAGCAAGTGCAAGGACAGAAAACAGTGTCTGTACAAGAAGGAGAAAGACACCAGGCTGTGTGTGCGGCTGCATCAAAACTATTGGCAGCCCTTTTGCCATCAGGTGGATCAGAGAAATAGAGAACCATATATACAAGAGAAAAATGTTACGGGTGTAGACAGTCCTGATCAATAGCCTATGCTTAGCCTATGCTTCTAGTTTGTTCCAGAGGTTTAAGTATTTTCTTGCTCTTGGTGTCCCAGAGAAATCTCAGGATAACCCAACAGGATTCATTTACATAAACATGATGCATATGACAATGCATGCACGTCTTTTTGAATGTATAAAACGGTGTATCTCTTGCAAGGGGAGATCAGAGATAAAAGCACAGTGCTCTGTGTGTTCCATACCATTTACAAAGACTGATTATACAAAACCCTGGGGGAATCTCCTACTAGATAAAATAAATACCAGACCAGGACTAGGGCCAGGTGTCTGCCTTACAAGGATTTCACCCGCACCACCCCATGAGAAAGATTCAACCTTAAGAGAAAGAAATCTGGAGATACGAGGGTTTGAAGGTAAAAGGACCCATTTCACTGCAGTGGAATAGAGGAGCTGTGCAGAGTAATTGGGAGCAGAATAGGATGATAACAATATATTTGCTTAAATGTGAAGGTTCTAACAAATGTTTACTGGAACCAAGTATACAGTTATTTAATTTTAATAGGAGATCAGAAGCAAAGAAAATAAATATTTTAGTATATTTAGTTTGGGCAACACACAAGGCAAAAATGGCTTTTAAAAATTGGCTAGAAAATCCAAACAAAATTTAACAGATCAAGAATTTTTGTGTAAACAGAAATCTATTTTTTTTTCAGAAATCTATTTTAAAGAATAAAATTTGGAATGAATTTTGGGAAAAGTAAAGTTTAGAAAATGCTAAGTTGAAAAAATAAAGGTTCATTTTGTTAACCAACCCTCTGCATTGTGTTTTATTGTTATCACGTCCAGTTCCATTGAAAATGAATATATTTATTTAACAAGATAAGCTAACATGTCAAATACATTAAAAAAAAACATGGGAAGGATAAATGATCTACTGAACTGAGAATGTCTGCCTGTAGCAGTACCTGACTAGGCGTTCATAGTCAGATTTGGATACATTCAACGAGACAAAGCAGAGAAACATATATAAGCATTGGTTTTACCAGATTACTATGATCATTAAAACTTTGGCGCTTACAGAACTTCAAAACTGGCAAAAGAACAAAGCTAGAACTTAGCAGTGCTGCTACTTTTAATCAGTCATGTGTTCAAAACACATTAATTGCATACCAGCTCTTTAAAATAAGTATACTTGGCTAAGAAAGAGGACATTGTGTTTCGGAAACAAAACATTTCCCCAAATGTCTACTTTTCATAAAGATAATTCATGTAATGACTTTTATTACAGGTTTAAAATAGATGTGCTATTGACTGCAATATAAAGCTAGGAAATACAAAACGAGGTGTTTGATCTTTGCCCCATTTGATCCTTTTTTGTTCTCTGTGCTATCTTCATTGGAAGACTGCTACATGTATGTGGGAGGGACTCGTCCCTCCTTCTTAAATCAAGTAACAGATTCAGGGTCAAATTTTTAGGTTTGACTAAAAACACAGAGGGAAAATCTAAGCAAGTCAGATATTAGAAGTAGGTTGCCATATTTAAATCAGCTCTTAGGAAACAAAGCAGATTTCCTAAGTCAAGGTGGGGGAGGTATGTAATAGTGTAATAATAGGAGGAATACGGTATGGAGGATAGATATATTGCTGGCATACCTTCAATTGATTCCATGTAGTAGATGAACCCCTATTTGATCAACCCATGTGTCTCTTAATAAACCTACTAAGGTGTTCCATGAAAAAAACTCATCTGTCAGAGGTAAACAGAAAGTTTCCTAACCACCATATAAAGACATGATTCTTAAGTGATTGGATCACGGTGATGACAAATTTTGTAGAGGCCAAAGTCTCCTTTGAGTTGACATTGTGAACACCCACAGGCCTTGGTGAAACAGTTGATTAAAATTAACTTTTGTTTTGTATTTAAGATCATTATACAGGACAGTGCTAGTAAGGGGTCTTCTCTAACCCATTTGAAATGATTTGCCATGATTGTGCAGAGAGTGATCCAATTTATGCATACTCAACCAAAAAGAAGAACACTGTGAGACTCTTCAACTCTAAAATTCAGTTTTGAAATATATCAGAAGTTCTCTTTCTAGTCAAGACAAGTGTTATGGTTTGTGTCTGAATGTCCCCCACAAAGCCTCATGCAGTCGTGGGGGCAGGCTTCTAGAGTTTATGATTCATTCAGTGTCCAATGCTGGGATTATGGGTGGGAGTACTACACCCACCCTGCGGCAGGTAGCGTAAATACAGTGTAAGGGAAGGAAAGAGGCTTGTTTGATGTTCCTCTTTTTTTTTTTTTTTTTAGTACTGGGAATTGAACTCAAGACCTTGTGCTTGCCGGACAGGCCACTTACGTCACTGAGCTATATCCCCAACCCCTGATCCTCCCTTTTACTCTTGCAGCTCTTGCTGTTTTCTACTGCCATGAAATGTTGCCCTCTGCTATGTGCCACTCTGCCTTGGAGCCAGCTGAATGTAGACTGGAACCTCTAACTGTGAGCTAAATGAACGTATACTTTCTTAATTCTGGCCATCAGCTATTTTGTCTCAGCAGTGAGAGAAAAGTAACCAAGACAAAATTCAGTGAATAAATCAATCAGTCAATCAATAAGAGGGGTAGAGGAAGGAATATGAATGAAGAGTACATTTGTTTCCGAATACTGCTTAATGAGTAAGAAGATTTTACAAAAACAAGTAGTATGTATCATAATTAGAGATTCATTCTTGTGAGCGAAAAGCAATTTCTTTTAAACTTTTCCATTTTCTCATTTTTATTTTCCAGATCAGGAATCAGTATATAAAGCTGTATATAAGGGAGTAAATATTTTAATTTTTTTGTGTCATATCTTCACTCTGTCCTCATTCAACTCTATGTAGTGAACTAGCCACACAACATATGAAAGTACTTGGGTGTGGCTGTGTTCTGATAGAACTTTATTTACAAAACAGATGACTGGATTTAGCTCTTACTATTTATTATATTTAGGAAATCAAAACACTCTTTACTTTTGATGCTAATAATAGTTGCCTTTGATTGAATCCATTATATGGCAGGTACTGTTGTGAAATATTCATTTATATTTGTCTAATAACCCAATTAACCCCATTTCTTTTTTGTTGAGTAATTTATCTGGCACCATATAGCGAGTGAGCACTGAAGCAGCAGTTCGTGCCTAACTCAAGAACTCTTCACTGTAAGAAGGAGGCATCAGTCAGGAGACAGTGTACCTCTTCTGGTGTCACTTCAGAAAGACTAGCTGTTAAGGAAACTTAACCTCCCAGGAACTGAGGTGTCAACCTTAGGGCTGTTCCTCCTGCTTCAGCCTCCCCATGTCGACTGCCACATGCATCCCTGTGTGCTGCTCTGGCTATTTATTCTTTACAGCACACCACCTGAGCTTGGAGAGGATTCCAAATTATTAGGATATCTTGGCGTGATTAATGAGATTTTTGACTTTAGGGGCAACATTTGAACCTGTATAATGCACCTATTCTCATAGTCCAAAGGACAAGCGCACACAAAACAGCACACCTGGTATAGTAGAAACTTTGCTAAACACATCTTTGTATTTAACTCCCTGCTATGGCTTGAATATAACCCATGTACCCAAAAGATCCATTGTGGTTTAAAGTCTGATCCCCAAGGTGCATTTGAGAAGTGAGGTCCTTACATATTTCTTCACTTTGCTACCCCTTTGTTTGCTCTGTGTGTGTGTGTGTGGGGGGTGCCCTTGAGAATGAACCAGGTCCTTTGCTCTATGATATGCATCCACCTTTTAAAATGTTTCAGTTCTGAGACAAGATCTCTCATCTTTTCCGTTGGCCTCTCGGAGTACTGGGAGTACAGGCACGTGCCCCCACACCCAGGTCCTTTGGTAGTTCTTGAGTGAGAGTTGCCAAAAAGGTAGCAAGCCTGGTCCCACTGGTCTTTGTCTCCTTTCTGAGATTTGAACACTTGGTATTACATATACCCCGACATCCCCTACCCTCATCAGAGACCAAACTCATGTAGACACCTAAGCTTGGAATCAAGCCTCCGAAACTGAGCTAAGTGACATAACTTCTCTATAGAATGTTAGTTGCTTCAAGTGTGTTGCGAGGTTAGAAAGCTGACTGAAACACCCCCTTCCTAGTTTTGAGGGTCCACTCATCCTTAATGAGAGATCCTTCCCTCGAAAGTGCACAGTATGAGTCATCACTCACCTTTCGAATTCTCAACTCTAACCCAATTAATACTGGTCTGACAGCCCAACTAACCTCCAACTCACAGACTGTGGTCTGCAGTTCTTCTAGCCCCCTTCCCTATGCTCCAGGCAATCTGTATAGAGTGTGTTAACCTGTAAGGACTCCATCAAGGAGCTCTCTGAACCTGACCTTGGGGAGCTCAGCCAGTGGAGCCACTTGAAGGATTGTACACAAGAGAGAGAATGAGGCCAGGATGTGCGTTCTTACCATTTCATTTATGGTAACTGAGACGGTCAGTCTTATACATCAATATAGGTAGACTGTAGTCTCAAGTTATTCATTTAAACACTCTGTTTCTGTGTAAGTATTTTAGAAATTAGATTAGAGAGATCCGGGGAAGATGGCGACCGGGTGAGCAGCAAGGGAGCGAACCTCCTTAATAAACACCACCAGCTCGAGACAGACTTGGTGAGCGTGAATGCCGGAACCTCGGCTGGGAAGTTTAAACTGGGCGTATTTCTCTGAGATGCCGGGGGAGATGTGGTAGGGCGGACCAGGCTGCCGGGGCGAGACGTGGGAA
>PVLD010008927.1:0-46698 GCA_004027595.1 Dinomys branickii
TATTACAGTAAAAGACCCACTGCCATGAATACCCCTCAAATATTCTCCCGCACTTCAGACACAGGTATTGGTGGATCAGGCCGCTTTCTGAAGCGTTCTGGAAGTCCTCTTTCATGATGTCTTTGGCTGTATTGTAGCTGCCTCAGTGTCTTGAATCAATTCTAAACATTTCCTTCTCATGGTCATGCTGACTTTGGGAAGAGCCAGAATTTGCACATGCCAGATCCAGTGAATAAGGTGGCTGAGGACACATGGTGGTATTTTCATGAACCTGTCTTTCCGTTGGATGGCACTAGGCAGCAGCGTTCACTGTATCTTTTTTCAAAGTCGGTAAAGACACTGGTGAAAGAAGACTTCCAGAAGTGCTTCAGAAAGTGCCAAGAACTGTGCAGTGTGTTCTAAGCAAGGGGGAATATTTTGACAGGATTGATAATAAATCTTTTATTGAAATACATTTTAAATTTAAATTTCCACTGTACATTGTGATTGCTCCCAGCAGCTCTTATCTTCTGCCACCCTCTGCTAGAATATAAGCACCATGAAGACATGGATCTGGTTTCATTCAGTGATGCTACGATTGCCTGAAACCAGGCCTGGCACATGCCATGTGCTCATCATGGATCTGATGAATGAGCAAGAGAGGGAGTGAATTGAATGCAGGCAAAATCATGTTGGAATGAAAATGTCACTATACTTTAAATAAAGAAAGTCAGTAGGAGATGCGAGTCCCCATAAAATGCGGGGAGCAGAGGTTCATAACACTGCGCCAATCAACCCTCAGCTCCTGGTCCCGTGTCAGGCAGGCCCAGGACACAATGTCCACATCCTTCTACTCTTCACTGACACCAAACAATTCATTAGTAGCAACTAACAGGATTATAACAAAGACTTGCTTGATGATCAGATTCCAAACCCATTTATTACAGATTCAGTAACCTCACAAGGCTGACATTATTTTCAGATGAGCCAGTCAGCTTTACAAATTAGTATTTGACATCCCTTCAAAGTAGCTGTTCAAGGATTGCTTGCTTGTAGAATTTGAGTTAAATATGATGTCAGTTTATCCTGAACTGAGAAAGTCTTGAAATTATTAGCATCATTTGGCCCATCAAACTTATCCAAAAAAGGCATTCGCTAACATTAATTTCATTCCAGTTAAAATGTAGGAATGGATTAAACATAGAACTAAAACTCAAGCTGCCCCCATTTTCTTTAAGTCCAACTTAAAAGACATAATTTCCCTAAAACAGTATCGATTATTAAATTACATTGGTGTGCTTCATATGAATATTTTACAGTTGTACATAATTTTAAAGTTTGTTTTAGTTTAGAGCCGAATTCATAGAGCATTTATATTTAGTTTCATGTTTGTCATAAAGACTGAGTTTTAGCAAGATCTCCATCTGTCACCTACCAGGATGTGGAACGAGTTCCACAAAGGAATACATATAAAGAGCTTTTACCACAGAAAGAAAAAAAAATAAAAACTAGGGTTGGAGTAATTCAAGAGAAAGCATGCACGGGACCCTCTGAGTTCCCATCACTGTATGAAGAGCAGAGACAGGGTCAAAGGAATCTGATGGACATGCGATCGGGCTGGTGGCTCTTCATCTTCTGGGTATTTTTCTGTACAGGGCAAATGTACACATGCAATTTTGTCAGTGGGGAGCTGATCCAATGACAGGGTGCCAGCAGCTGGGTTGTGGGTGCCAAGCATGTGCAGAAGTGGTCTAGCAGATTGTGCTATCCAGGGAAGGTGGTTGCTGGTCCAGGAAATAAGGCTAATCGCCTGGTCCCTGGTTTCTATTACTCAGGCCATCCAGCACGCACAAATGATGGCCCTGATGAATATATCAGTATTTACTGTATTTCAGCAACAATATAATTTAAAAATCATTTAAATCAATGATATCTGCTGTTCACCTTTTATGGATTCTAAACAATACTCAAGTTTTTAAAACATGCTGCCTCATAGCCAATACCATTTACAAATAGTTTTATCCTGACGGGCTTGGTGACATATACCTATAATCCCAGCATGCTAGAGGTTGAGGCAGAAAGATTGCAAATTCAAGCCCAGCCTGAACAATTTAGGAACTTAGTGAAACCCTGCTCAAAAATAATAAATAAGTAAAGTAAAAAAAAAACAAAAAATAAAAAGGGCTGGGGGGGGGTAGCTCAGTGTGAAGGATTTAATCCCTACTATCACACACCAAAAAAAAAAAAAAAGCTTAATACCACCACTCTGTTTTAGTTTACTCTTGGTAAATACATCATGAACTATGACCATTTCCTAATGCCAAGTAAATCCTTCAATTCAGGGAACTGAATAGAAGTAAGTTTCTGTTACTTTCTCCTTCATGATGGTGATTTTTGCCCTTGAAGAGTTATTCTGTGGCTTTGAGATTTTCCAAAGATCAAACAAATGCTAATCCAGGACCTTGTCAGAAAAGAGTCAGTTCACCTCCAGCTTCAGATTTTGACAAAATACCACCTATGGCCCAGCCAGTAGGGCATCTATATTTTCCCTTGTCACAAGGCATGAGCTTGAAGACCGGGCTTTTATATGTCAACCTGCATACCGACCAGATAAGGTCCACAAAAGCAATTACCACTGACATTCTGTGACTGAGTTTTATTTTTAATAATTTCCCTTTGAAGTTATGTCTATGCATGTGACGGATAAAAATCTTAAAGGATAATTTCATGTACTTGATTTTCTACTGAGACATGTTAGGCAACCACTGCAGTCTCCAAAGCCAGGACACTTAAAATTAAGAGGCCCAGTCGTAAACCCCACTAGTTGAAGACGAATTGGTCCTTGTAATCCAAAAATTGCAGCAACTATTACATTTCCTGAAGAAACGATTAACTTCTCTACGGGACCTGTTTTACTTTGTTCATTATTTTGACACTACCACATAAATGAAAATCTTGCTCATTTAGCTAGAGTTCATTTGAAGTCAATATATGTCCCTCAGGAAACCCTGTTGGAGGCTACATTTTATAATGACTTTGTACCTTAGAGGCAAGGAATTTTGCATGAAGATCTGTAAGGATCTCTACATGTTTAATGTGGTTTAGTATGACATACTACAACTGGCACTGCCGCGGAGCTGGCAGATACACTCTGGGCTTCTAGCAGAAAAACCAAGCTTAGCTTGTACCAGACCTGTGTTAACCCAGTGAGTGAACATTGGTCAGAAATAGAATCTGATTAATTTGTGAAGCACCTTGACAGTTTACAAAGCATCCCTTATGGGTTTTTTTCCTTCCAATAACCTTGGGAAAAATCTACTGTGCTTCCTATTGAAAGGATGTGGTTAATGAAGACTCAGAGAAGTTGAAGCTTACCCAGGTGGTAAGTAGAAACGAGAGAAGAATCAGGGCCTTCTGATCATGAGTCTTGTGTGCCTCTTATATCATGTTCCCTTCTGATCAGTGAGAGGCAAAGGCTGACACCTGCTCTATATCCAGCACCACAGACCAATGAGGGGCCATGCTGTAGTTTGGATCTTGGACATTACTCAAAAGCTATGCATTGGAAGCTTGGTCTCCAGTCCATGGCGCTACTTGGAGAAGGTGAAATTGTTAGATGGGGCTAGCAGAAGAAAGTTAGGTCACTGGAGGCCTGCTTTTTAAAGGAGATATTGAGATCCTGATGTCTCTCTGTCTCTGTCTCTCTGTCTCTGGGTCTCTCTGTCTTTTTGTCTGTTTCTGTCTCTCTGTGTCTGTGTCTGTGTCTCTGTCTGTGTCTGCTTATCTTTCTTCTCTCTTTCTCCTTAGCTGCCATGAGGGAAACAGGTTTCTTCTACCATGTGCCCCCACCATGATATTCTGCCTCACCACGAGGCCACAGAAACAGCACCATACAACCACGCACTGACACCTCTGAAACCATGAGCCAGGGCTGGGGATATAGCTCAGTGGAATAAGCGCTTGCCTAGCAAGCGCAGGGTCCTGAGTTCGATCCCCAGTACTGAAAAAAAAAAAAAATGAAACCATGAGCCAAAGTGAACCTCCCTGTTCTGTAGCACAGAGGATAACCACAGTTAACAACAATTACTTTACTATTTCAAAATAGCTAGTAGAACTTTAAATGTTCCTAACACAACCAGTTGACATATATCTAAGGTGATAGATATACCAATTACCTTGATCTAATCATTATTCATTATATGCATGTATTGAAATGTCATATTGTACGCCATAAATGTGCACAAAAATTATTGTGTATTAATTAAAAATAAAAATACATTTAAAAACTATGATCTTGTCCTCATCAAAGTCCTAAAAGTCAGAAAAATTGGTCATATGTAACACTGGTGGGAACATGGAGAAATGAGACTTCTCATGATTCTTCTTGAGAACAAAATATAGTGCAATATTTTGAAATCAGTTCACTGATATTTATTTGAATTTAGAATGTATTATGTAAACATCATATTGTCTCCCTAATGTAAGAGCCTGAAAGAGTAAATAAAATCTGAAAGGTACAATAGATGTTGTGAAAGGGAAAGAAACTGCTCAAAAGTAAAGAACGACTGGGATGAGGGAAAAGAAAAAAGAAAGAAGAGAATAATATGAATCTATATACACACGATAACTACGATAATTGTACTATTAATTTCTATTGTGTTATTGAAAAGAACAGTTAATGTTTAATTGTTTAACCAATCTTATAGGCCTATATTTAATCTGAGTAACCTGATTTGAAGATACCAATATATAATACAATGACCATTGTTAATTTCCTATCACCTTGTCTGAAATTCTGTATTGCTTTTATTTTATTGTTTTTATGTTGTTTTATTTATGTCTGTGTGTCTGTTAATATGTTTCAATTCTTTTATCTTTAAAATTAAAAAATTAAAAGAAAAAAAAAAAAACAAAGTGAACCTCCCTTAGTAAGTTGATTCACTCAGGTATTTTGTTATAGTAACACAAATCTCTCCAATGTTGAGAGTTTGCAGGACACCTAAGATACCACCGTGTAATAATCTCAAAATCAAGATAAATACCACTCCATTTGTAAAATGTGTTGGAATGGAAAATAATGTAAAAATTATTTACAAATGCTCTGAAGGATTGCATTGCTTAAAATTCTACTTTTAAAAATACCTTATTTTTTTCATTGTTCATGTACTGTCATACTACTCAGTTTTCCTCTGAAGGATTTGTGGAAGAGAAAAATGTTGACTTACAAAGCCAAAATTAAATCACATGCAAATTAATATTAAAAGTTATCACTAAAGTTTCTGATATATAGTAGTTTTGTGGCCCATGGATCATACCAGTAGCCTTCTGCCAGGAGGCAGAAAATTAAAGGAAGCAAAATGGAGGATTAAAAGGAGCAGAATAAATGATCTTTAAATCCAGTGCCTCTCAGCACAGTCACAACTATGGCAAAGGGAATCAAGAGTTATCTTGGGAGTGAAGTTTAAAAGGCCCAGTAGTGAGGATGAATAATGTTTTACTGTAATTTTTTGAAAACACAGATGAATGCAAAAAATCCATACTAAATCAAATACAAAAATAAACGCAGGATCAGTATTGCTGCTTTTCCTAGTGCCACAGGCCCCAGTGTACCTAAATATAGCACCATTACCAATCTTCTGTTTAATATTTTGGTATTCATTCACCATGAATATTTTTGTATTAATCTTGAATTTTGAAAAAAGGTTACGCTAAAATAGTATTTATGGATTTTTAACCCTAGCCCTGGCTGTTAACAGTATCTGAGAAACAGAGACTGTAAAGAAAAGAACCAGAGAAGAAGCAGTGGTTTGATCCTTCTAGCCAAGCCTGAGATCTGCAATTCTCTAGCACATCAAACACTGTGTAACTGGACATTCTGGTGGAGAACCTTAAGAGGCAACCTGTGTGTTCTACCTCATGTCTTTCCCACAGCCACCTAGAAGGGGGAGATTGTTATCTCACTATCGTGGAGAAAGGTCAGCCTGAAGAAGTGGCAGAGTTGAGCCTCCATACAGTCTGTTGGACCTCAAAGACCATGGTCTTTCCACCCTTGAAGCAGCCTTCAAAGATTCTATTTCACAAGTACTTGTAACATACACACATATTTAAATCAGTATGGCCATTTGAGACTAGAAAAATTTTCCAAGCAAATAGAAACAAGAAAAAGCCAAGCTCCATACTGGTAAAGATCAGGGAAAATAAGTGACTCCAAATGAGACTGGGATTGTGAGGTAAAGACACCAGGGAGGCTTAAAGATGTACTGAACTCATAGTAGACTTGATTTCAACAATGGAAAGACATCAACTCTGATATCAATTTAAACTGTCAAGTTCTCTCTGGATGCTTACAAGAAGCAAGGATAATGTTTAGGATGTCCTGCAGCTTTCCTCTATAGTTTGTGTTTTGTATGTTATTTTATTGCAAAAGATTTTGTAACTTTGCTTTTGTTTTGCAAATTTGCTTTTGTTTTGCAAACATATGTCATTGCCTTCAGGTTGCCATCAGGCACCAAATGCACAAATTACAAATGTGCTTAGATTTTGGACTGAAGACTTAAATATTTCAGTAATTTTTACAGTAAAGTTTCCAAACTAATTCTACAAAACAGAAAATAAATCAACATTTTATTTTATGATTTGGGTATAAATAAGATTCTGTTTTCACTCCCATCAGACAGGAAGATGAATTAAAGTAGGTGAAGTTTCACTATAGAAGTGACCACAGCATGTGGTGCCCAAGGAAATGCATTTCACAGTGTAACTGAGTAAGAGTCCATTTACTGGCGCTCAAGTTCATTGCCATGTTGGAGCCAAAGCAGTTTCCCATGTGCTGTTCCCCACCACCACATGAGTGCAGCGGGGATTCTAGGGTAGATCTGTTTTAGGGAGACACAGGACTCCGCTGATGGCCAGTCGTATGTCAAGGACTCCTGAAATCTTAGTGAACCTTCTTGGTTGCTGAATGGGATCTGGGTTGCTCCCTTCCTAGACTCCTTCCCTCTGTCCTTCATCCAGAGCCAGCTTTCCAGTGTGGGCTGACAGAGTTCCAGCTCTTCCTGGCTGGTCCCAACTATCTCTTCATTTTCTCCTTATTTTTATCACCCCACAAATTCTCACATGTCTAATCCTGATTCTGTGTTTGCCTCTCAGAGGACAGGGACTAACATAGAACAACATAAACATGGAGAAACGATGATAACTTGTTTTCTAAATTTTGTATTTAGCTCTAAATTTTAAAGCTTCATGCATGTCCTTTCGCACAATATGTGCTGAACCAAATTTGTCCAAAGAAAAAGGAATCAATGGATAGTAGAATAAAGTTGGGTAGGCCATATAGTTTCCAATGACTAGTAAGCCTTACATATTTCTGATTTTACAGTGTTTTGTCCACAAAGGATAAGGAGTCTGCTTAATGGAATCTTTCCCCCCCAATAATATATTTCTAATAATAATTAGAAGCCAAACCCATTTTAGGCATTAGATTAAAACTCGACTCACCACTTCGGTATCGACAGATGATATCCATGTATATTACTAAAGAGAAGTGACGAATACTTTCGGTATTTCACTTTCCCTTTTCATTTGTACTATCATGTCCTAAACACATGGCTTAGAACAACCTTTGCATTCCAAAATAGCATAAAAGCATCAGATCTATGGTGTCACTAACTAAATGGGTCTGGTCAATTGTGCCTTTGCCCTCCTAGTAACGAGTCTTTTATCCTTTCTGGCTATTCTAAGATGCTCTCCAAGTGGCCAATGTTATCGTAGTTTAGCCTAAGCAGAAAATAAAAGTCCCTTGAGCGCTTACCTTATGGTTTTTAATAAAGTGTTTTTTCAATCTCATACAAGCTAGACAAAGTTAATTAGCTGGGATATGAGAAGCTGTTCCCTGTCCTCTTTCCCCTCCAAGCACTAATTAATATTAATGAGTAAAGGGATGAAATTTCTAACTACTCCTATAATTGTACCCATGGATCATTTCCATAGGATGAGCTGCAACCCAGATAAATAAGACTTCACTGTAGACGATCAACTGGGAGAGAGGCGCCAGGCCTTGCGATAGACTTACAGAAATTCCTGGTGGGAGGCTATCTCCACCTTTAGGGAAGAGGATTAAGAGGATTATTGTGCAAAAGCTGATTGATTTACAGTGATAGGTTCCCGCTTTTCCTTCCTTCTTACTGCCTTTTCTCCTCCCGGGCTCCAGTTTGGCAGGGAGAAGCAGTGAGATTTGAGATTCTGCCATGCAAATTGTTTTAACTCTTTCATACAAAGAGCCTTCAGGCTTTTATCCCAACCCTTCTTGAGGCAAAAAAGATGAAAGAGAGCCCCTCCCATTTTTTTTTTCTTGAACTGAAGCTTTTGAAGGAGGAGGATGTCAAAGATTATGATGAAATAGAAACCCAAGCTGGAAACTGAAAGATGGTGTCAAGATTTGTCAAAAGTGAGGCCCAGCTCCTCTGGCTGCTCTTCCAGACAGCAGCAAGTCATCCCCTGCTAGTGTTTCTAGCCCAGTTTGAGGTAAGAAGGTGTTTTCTGCTTGTTAATTAGGCTGGTAAGATTTGAGACAAAAAGAAACCCTTGGTCTTCAGGGAATCACATTCTGTAGTTTAGCCACCTTCGCTCCCCACACAGCTGTCACAGGGACAAAATCTGATCCAGAGAAACTACTTGTCTATAAATAATAAAAGAGGCGTTTTGGGGAGTTCTGAGCAATAAGAAATGATTTTCAGAAAATGAAAATGTAGGCCTCTATTAAAAGGCATTCTGTGCTAGGATTAAAGCCACAATAATTTGTTGTAAAATGTATCCTCATAAAAGCTACACTTATATTTAATAAGGAGCCTTATAAACATTAGGGAAGTGTCTCGCATGTATATACTTGGAAGGTTTTAAGCATCTTGGTCAGGGAGATGGATAAAACAGCTATAAGGGTGACTGACAGAGAAACAGGGAAAATACAAGTCTCAATTATAATTATAAGTCATTAAAGATATGGCAGATGTATCCAGGGTGGCAAGTTTCCACAATAGAAGAGCTCTGCCTGTCTGCCCCATAAATGTCTTTGTGACCTATGCAGGCCTCATTATGAAATCTGCACATAAATGAAAGAAATATCAAGTAGCTTGGGGAGTTTGTGGACAGTCCCAGGATTTTCAATAAAGCAATGCAATGAGGCATGGCTGATGCAACCACAACCACTGCGTGTTCCACAGCACAGCCACTTACCACAGGCTTCTCTGGTGACCATGGCTGCACAGGAGGAGGCCCAGGGTAGGAAGGCGGCGCAACTTCTCCCCTGGTGAGGTGGCATCAGGGAATAGACCTTGCTAGCAATCTGGAAAGCTTCCTACACTGATAGCTCTTCCTATCCCTTGCTACCACCAGAAAGGCTTGGAGCAGGTGGCCAGGAAAGAGAGTTCACACTTAGTCCCATTCTGCTCTTCTTCCTCTGAACTGCTCTTTGGACAAAATGAGATCACAGCTCACAAGTCAAATCTGACTCCACATGCCTGAAAGAAAAGGGATTGTGCAGAACATGCATTTATTTACATAAAAGGCTGATGAACTGAGCATTCCTTTCCTGGAAATATTTTTTTCTCGTATCCCATGATATAATAATTCATAACAATGTTCATGAGGTGGGGGTTAGTGCAGTAAGTGACCAGCAACAAA
The DNA here is from genome assembly GCA_004027595.1 of Dinomys branickii. Classification (NCBI taxonomy): domain Eukaryota; kingdom Metazoa; phylum Chordata; class Mammalia; order Rodentia; family Dinomyidae; genus Dinomys; species Dinomys branickii. The sequence continues at coordinate 9,658 of PVLD010008927.1, forward strand.
GAAAACATTAGGGGCCCTACAATTTTTGTTTTCTGTCCTACTACCCTTTATGGCACAGTTAAAGGTGAGCTTTAAAAAGTAATTATTCGTAAGGGAGGGAAAGTATGAGATGTACTTAAGTAAATGACATAACCCTTACATAAAACTCTTTAAAAAAATAAAACAATAAAAGCCAAGCCTGGTGGCTCAGACCTGTGATCTCAGCACTCCTGCAGGCTGAAGCAGGAGAATGGGATGTTCAAGCCCATCCTGGGCAACTTAATGATTTAGTGAGAACTTGTCTCCAAATAAAAGATGCACTGGTGATATAGCTCAGTGCCAAGGTCCTGGGTTCAAATCCCAATAAATAAGTAAGCCTGTCTTCTGGCCCATGCTTTGGCTCAAGTGGCTCCTTCAGCTAGGGAATCATGGAAAGTTATCTTAAAAACAGCATGAGACCATGACAAATCAATCCAACAGCTACAAGATAAAGCAAAGAAAAATAACATAAGATTGATTGTGGTCTCTGTTGGGTTGGGGCTTATTTTGCAAGAGGAGCAATATAATACAGGATACATACTTTATATGATTATTTGTAATAGTCACCCAAAGAACAATATACAAAATAGTGTAGGAAATCTGTCCACACACTAAGACCCAGGAATCCAGCTGAGGGTCTGGATTCCATGACAATGTCCTACATGAGTCCAGCTGAATATCTAGGGCTCATAACAATGCCTCTCATGAGTCCAACTGAAGGCCCAAAGTCCACAACAATATCTCAGGCAGGCTGGTTTTATGGATATGTTGTGAAGGACTGTTATGGTTTATACACTGTGTCAACTTGGGGACTCTAGAGGTTTGGTTGAGTGACTCAGCAGGAAGCCAGGGTGCTTACTTTGTATACATCCTGAGCCTATGGAAGAGGAGAGCATGGAGATTATGTGAGTGCTGCACACCCCCTGGGTGGGGTTAGCCTGTTTACGATGTAAGGGAGAAAAAGAGGCTGCTTGCAGTCATTCCTACCTTTTGCTCTGGTTGTTTCTGCTGTGCTCTGCAGCCATGAATGTGTGCCCTCTGCCGTGTGCCACTCGGCCTCTGAGCCAGCCAAGTATGGACTAAAACCTCCACAAACTGTAAGCTAAATAAGCCTTTCCTTCCTTCATTTTGGGTATTGGGTATTTTGTCTCAGCAACGAGAGAAAAGTAACCAAGACAGAATTTGGTACCAGCAGAGTGGGGTCATTGCTGTGACTATACCTGACCATGTGGTTCAAGAGCCTTTGGAAATGGCTTGTGGGAAGAGTTTGGAAAGGTTCAGAGATGTCTCCTGAAAGAGATGCACTGGAATGCCTTCGGCTGCTCTTTCTGGGAGATTCTGGTCAGAGCTCCGAAGACCAGAAGGCTGATAAAAATCCTGCTGGTAAAGACCAGGTTTGGAAGGTTTCTGCTGGAAAGAAGGACTGCACTGGTTGTTGGACGCCAGATGATGTATGTCATGGCTTGGCAGAAAGTTTGTCTGCATTTTTCTAGTGTCCAGAGACTTTGCCTAAGACTGAGATTAAGGGCGGCAGCGAACTGATTAGTCTGGCAAAAGAAATTTCAAAGCAGTTGAATGTTGGGGAAGTGGCATAGCTATTGTTGGGGGCTTTTAGCCAGATTTATATTGAGAATCAAGAGCAAAGAGCCCAGCAGGATGATTTAAAGTGTTGTAAGTTTGGCCTGAAAGGAAGCTCCAGTAAAGCTGTGGATTGCAAAGAAAAGGCTGAGGAGATCTCTAATGCTATGAAAGAACAAGAGAATGGAAAAGATGGCCTGAAGGCATCACAAGCAGCGAGTCTCTACCCTTTGCAGACTCAAAACCGTAAAGGTGAGAGACCTTGCCTTGAGAAGGAAGCCAAAGAGCGCCATGTTCCAGAATGGCAGAGTCGGCCACACCAGTTTCCAGAATGGAGGTGGCATAGAGCATTTGTTCCTCAGAATTGGATTCAGAATGCCAAGTGATCTAGGCACTCGACCCCTATGACCAAGAGAGAGGAAAGTTTGGCTACTGCTCCATGTGGCAGCAGACCTTGGCATCATCTCAGCTGCATATGTGACATTCTCTAAATAGACCACATACTAGCTCACAGAACATGCTTATGTAAGTGCAAAGGAACTGAAATTATTCCATGCATGTTACCTGGCCAGAGTGCTTGAAACTGAAAATTATCAAATTCATGAAATTATTCCATGCATATTATTGGACCATAGTACAATGAAGTTGAAAATTCTATAAACATATGGAAATTAAATAACACCCTCCTAAACAATCAATGGGTCATAGATGAAATCAAAGAAAAAATTAAACAATATCTGCACCTAAATAAGGAAGCAGATACAATATACAAAAATTAAGGGATTCAATGAAAGTAGTCTTAAGAGGGGAATTTATAGTGGTGAATTCTCACATCAGGAAAACAGAATGAGCACAAATTAACAACCTAATGCTGCACCTCACACTTCTAGAAAAAGAAGAGTAAGACAAGCCCAAAGCCCATCCAAGGCAGGAAGTTATAAAGACCAGAACAGAAATCAACATAATGGAGACTAAGAAAACAATTTGAAGAATTAATGAACTGAAGAGTCGGTTCTTTGAAAGAATAAATAAAATTGATAAACCCTTAGGCAAATTTATTTTAAAAACGGAAGAAAAGATTCAAATTCATGAGTTAAGGAATGAAAAGGCTGAAATCGTTATAGATCCTGTGGAAGATCATCAATAACTACTTCAAAAATCTTTACTCTCATAGGATGGAAAATACAGAAGAAATAGACAGATTCCTAAATACATATGAATTACCAAAGCTGAATCAAGAAGATATACAAATTCTGAATAACCCAATATCAGTTAATGAGACTGAAAATGTAATTTAATTTAAAAAAACCTTATCAACAAAGAAAAACCCAGGTCCTGATGGATTCATTGCTAAATTCTACACAAAATTTAGAGAAGGTTCAATGCCAATATTCCTCAAACTCTTTAATGAAAATGAAAGGGAAGCAGTCCTTCTTAACTCATTCCTGGAGGTAAGTATTACCCTGATACCAAAACCAGAGAAGGACCCAAACAAAGAAGAGAACTACAGGCCAATCTCCCTAATGAACATAGATGCAAAAACCCTCAATAAGATACTAGTAAACAGAATGCAGCAAATCATTGAGAAAATTATACACCATGATCAAATGGGATTCACTCTAGGGATGCAGGGATGTTTCAACATACACAAATCAATAAATATAATGTACCATATCAACAGAACCAAAGACAAAAATCACACGATCATCTCCATAGATACAGAAAAAGCTTTTCATAAAGTCCAACACAACACCAAATTAAAAAATTTTGGCCCCACCAATTTAAAGACCTATTTCAAAAATGGACATCTGAGATGAATATGCACTTCTTAGATGAAAAAATATAGAGAGCAAATAAATATATGAAAAATTGTGCAACATCATTGGTCATTTCATTGATGCAAATTAAAACAACACTGAGATTCCATCTCACCCCTGAAAGAATGGCTATCATCATAAAATCAGTCAGTAACAAACGCTGGTGGTACTATGAGGAAAAAGGAACCCTTTTCTACTGTTGGTGGGAGTGTAGCCGTGTAAAAACCACTATGGAAATCATTCTGGAGATTCCTCAAAAAGCTAGGGTTAGAGGTCCCATTCAACCCAGCTACTCCTCTTCTGGGTATTTTCCCAGAAGAATTAAAACCATCATACCACAGGGATGTATGTGCACCCATGTTTATAGCAGTACAATTTATAATAGTTAAAAACCTTGGAAACAATCCAAATGCCCAGTAACTTAAGAATGGTTAAAAAAGATGTATTTTTATACAATGGAATACTACTTAGCTAGAAGGATAAATTTGAGTCTTTTATAGGTAAGTGGATGCAATTTGAGACCATGCTCATAAGTGAAGTAAATCAGTCTTGTATGTGTAAGCATCTTTTGTCTCCCTAGTGTGGTAAGTGAAAGAGTAAATAACATCCAAAATGAACAATAGATATTGGAAAATGGTAAGAAGCTGTTCAAAAGGAAAGAGAAACTAGGATGGGGGAAAGGAGAAAAGAAGGAAAGTAAAAGTAAATATATATATATATATATATATATATATATATATAATAGTTAAGATAGCTATACTACTAACTTCCACTAGTTTGTTGAAGAGAAAGGTTTGTGCGTATATTGTTTGACCAATTTTCCTTGCCTGTATCTTGTAATCTGAGCAACTACTTTGAAGATAACAATAAACAATGTACTAACCACTGTTACTCTCCTACTATCTTGTTTTGAAATTTTTTATCATTGTGTTTTTCTTTATAAAATTTAAAAAAAGAGAGTGTTGGGGGCTGGAAGCATAGCTCAGAGGTAGAGGACTTGCTTAGCATGCAGAGGCCTTGAGTTTGATCACCAGTACCTCCAAAAAGATGGCAGGGGTGGGAGGCATAAAACAGAGTACACCAAAAAGAAGGGACAAGGCTGTGGTTATTTGCATGTGATATGACTGGTTATATGGAAAAATCCAAAGAATTTATGTACAAATTGTAAGAAATGTAAGGGTAGAGTTATCCCTCACCACCTCAGCACCAAATTGGGCTTCCAAGGACCCCAACACCTCCTTCTATGAAATGGCATAACATGTGCATGTAACCTACACAGGTCTCTCTGTATACTTTACATCATATCTACACTATTTATAATATTTAATGCAAGAGAAAGGAGCCTGTACATGTTCAGGAGAGATAAAATTTGTTTTCCTAATATTTTCTACTTTTGATCTTGGGATATAGCTAAAGGCTGGGGATATAGCTCAGTAGCAGTAGCACAGTGCCTGCCTGGCAAGCACAAGGTTCTGAGTTTGATTCTTAGTACCAAAAAAAAAATGATAATATTTTCAATTTTTGTTTGCTTGACAACACAGACGCAGAACCTCTGATGCAGAGGGCCACCTCTCTGTCAAGGCATGAAGATTCAGAGCTAAATCAGTTGCATGCGGCACACCAGCCAGAGGGGGCACTACTTAGCTAATGTTGATACCTCTGAAGCTCTGAAGAGAGGACCCGTAGAATGGGATTTAAGCCTGAGCGAAGGTCAGGCCCCAAGTGATGATTATACTTGTACAGTGGTAAAGTCAAGTTGGTTCTGGAAGTGAAAAATAAACAAAAAACCAGCCTGGATACTGGAACCATTTTCCCGGAATCAAAGGTTTCAGTCATGGTAAGGATCACTGTTAGAAAGGCAGTGGCAGCTAAATGCGGGCTCTCCTCCCACGTCCTGACTTTCACTCTTCCTTTCCTGTGCCTTTTACGGAAGCCGGAGGGAAACTATCTGACAGGACAGGTGACAGAGACTTCACCCATGTCAAACAGCAGAGGACAGAAAGGCGGGCTTTGAATTGTAAGACCGCAGTTTAATACTCCGGGCCACCTGTGCACAGAATGTTTAAAATTTGAATACTTTCACATTTAATTACAGTTATTTTAAAAATTTAAGAAGACTGAATGAAATGGAAAAGTTTACAATATTTATGGCCATATTCCCGCAATCTATCCATAGATTCACCATAATCCCAATCAAAGTCCCAACAGGCTTACTTTTGATGAAACTCGTCAAAATAAGATTCTGAAATTTAAATGGAGCAGCAAAAGCACAAGAAAAGTGGAGCCACTGAAGCAAAAAATATTAACATACCCAGTTATTGTTTTGGAAATAACAAAACATCACACTATGTTTTGAGGTGTAATTTTTGAGTAGCCTTTTTTGTTGCTCAGTTCTGAGTTCTGACAAATGTGCATAGCCTCTAATCGTCACTGCACGCAAGATGATTTTTATTTTCTCATCCACCTCTCATTCTCCTTCAGTCAATCCCCCGTCCCTCCCCTAACCTGGGCAATCTGACTTCTGTTACTATAGTTTTAACTTTTCCAAAGTGATATTTTTTAAAATTTTATTTTAAAGGGAGTAGTAAGTGAGAAACCAATAAACAAACAAAAAAAGAACAATAGCAACATACCAGTACCACAAACATAAGCAAAAAAGAAAGAACATTTGGAGTGAGACAGGGTTTCAAGACAAAATAATACAAATTAATAGTGGTTGTTAGAGTACATATCGCTATCCGCAACCACATTGCTCAGATGACCAGATGTAAGAATGGAATATTGTTCAAACCATTAAAGAGAATAAAAGAATAATTATTAGATAAAACATTAGAGATAATGCAGAGTTTCACTAGACAAGATGGTAGGAATTCACCAGGGTATTAAAACCAAATTTTAAAGGTAGAATTAAACATACTGAGCAAGGCACTAAAATAAAGAGCTCAGAAACAGACCCATGTATATAAGAAAATCTGATATATGACAGAGATGAAATTGCCCATGAGTGGGAGGAGGGTAGGTTTCTCAATAAATGATGCAGAAATAAGAGGCTTAACCACATGGAAACAAATGTAACTGAATTTCTCTCTCATACCATGCACAAAGGCTCCATATGGGGCATATTATTGAAACTTTCAGAAGAAAACATAAGACACTATCTCCCCAACTTTAAGACAGGAAAGTGTTTCTTTAAAAGTACCCTAACATCATTAAGATAAAAGACTAACCAAATTAAAGACATTAAGGTGAAGATTTATTCACTATTCTTCCAAAAGTGGCCTGATGAAAATAAAATTATAAGCTGCCATCTGAGAGAATATACTCACCACCCACATTCCTGATGAAATGTTAAAATTCTTAAAATATAAAAAGAATTATGGTTTTAAAATAGGTAATACCATGGAGGAATGGGTAAAGCGTAAACAGTCATTCTATAGAGAGATGGTTGACAGTGCTAGTTTGATGGGTGGATAGGACTGATGCATAAAAGACAGATCAGTCAAAGATTGATGGAAAGTGGATGGGAAGAAGGAAGGAAAGAAAGAAGCATAGTAGTGAGGGGAGTGCAAAGGAAGAGCACACTATGTTAAATGGATAAATACATAAGAATTTGAGCAACACTGAATGTTGTAAAAGAACAGAAACGCATGCTGTTGATGTGAGTATCAATTTGGCATTAACTTAAAAATTGAACACTTGAGTCTTTTGCAATCCAGAAAGTTTATTCCCAAATATATTTTCATGAATGTATTCTAGATGTCTCATGTACAGAACTGTTCACACCAGCATCATTTGATGTTTCAAAACATTGGGAAAACTCAGACATCAGTGGACAAGAGAATGAATAAATTGACTGCAGAATATTTACATGAAATAGTTTATAGTAGTGAAACACGAATATTTTGCATCTAAATGGACAAAAATGGATAGGTTTTAGAAGTAATTATTCAGCATTAAAGAGTAAGTAAATAAAAATCACAGTATAGAAGACTACGTTAGGTCCTTTGAACTCTTTTTAAGGTCCCAAAACAAGTGAGCATGAACACTGAAATGCTTAGAGAGCTAAGAAATCTAAGGACTTCTCAGCTGTGGCTGGCTGTAGTGAAGAGCAGAGGAAGTGCACGTGAGGAATCCCAGTAGTACTGGGAAGGTCTCAGCTCACAGTCTGACTAATGAGCTCATAGGCCTTCATTTTATTATTATGCTTCGATCTCAGACCAGTGTTATGGTGCTATAACTATTAGATGATAACAGCAAGTCATTCAGTGAGAAGTCTTATTTTTTTAAAATGCCAGATTTTTAAAAAGTGTTTATTAACTTTGGTTCTAAAATGTCTTGAAAAAAGGTTAAACACTTGGAAATTTAAAGTTTCATTTTTTGTGAAGACTGATTGCTTAACCAGGTAGACTCTAATGCAGTGATGGTGAAACTTTTAGAGACCGAGTGCCTCACTGCAACCCCAAACTCACTCATAGCAAAGTAACAACGCTGCAATTAAACCTGAATACTGAGATTTTAGGTTAGAAAAACACAACTCTACATTAATATGTTTTGTTTTAAAAGAAAAACAGCTTGTGTGCCATGGGTTCGCCACCACTGTTCTCATGCCACCTTTGAAGTTGGGGGTGTGCACCAAGTGTTCCAGAATCTGTAGACAATGTGTCCTTCAGAGGTTTTATTACAGTTGTTTTGTGGGCTTCAAGGGGCTCCAGGGAGAAGACAGCTCCTTTTGATAGAGTACTAAATTGTCTGTGTTAAAACTGTGGAAAACAATCTTCCTCTACATTCTCTTTTTGAAAATATTGATGCTTTGAAGACATAATTACCATTTTCCCTTCTACTTCCCATTTCTTAAAATAAGATTTCCTTCAACAAAGATTTACCTGTTGGCCCAAATCTGTCAAAACCTAGTTTAATATTCTTTTTAAGTTCTTGTGATAAGTGCCAGCGCACACATTCATGATTACTCTGTGGGTCAGTGATGGTAACATATTAACTGTGAAGGTGTAAAATGCATTATCTTTGAGGTTTTAAATATATTTCTTCTTGGGCAGCAAAAGAAAAAAACAATACCCTTAACTGACATAAAGTAGAGCATAGAATATAATTAAGATTATTATGAATATATTTTATTTATATACATCTGATACATTTTTCCCCAAGTATGTTCAGTATTTTTATTGAAGTTATCTGGCATCCCACTTCTCTACCTTACTTTTCTTTGCCTGTATTCTCTTTCCTGGATACTTCTGTTTGGTTGGTTTGGCTTTTAAATAATGGTTCCTTTCTGATTACCATGTTTGTGGTACATGATGAGTTCATTCATCACAGGGAATTGGTACAAATACACATCACATTTTGATCCTTGTTACTTCCCCTTCCTCTCCCTTCCATCCTTTCCCATCCCCTGATTCTTTTCCCACCCTCTTTTATTTTCCAAATTGGGAAACTAAGCTCAGGCTGTGGGCACACAAGCTCTGTACCACTGAGCTGTATCTCTAGCATTCCCACCTCACAGTATTTTAAATTTAATTTTATCTTGCTTGTTAATATTTGTGAGTATGGGGGCTGGGGATATAGCTCAGTGGAATAAGCGCTTGCCTAGCAAGCGCAGGGTCCTGAGTTCGATCCCCAGTACCGCAAAAAAAAAAAAAAAAAGAAAAAAAATATTTGTGAGTATGTATCCTGAAATCCCCGTTAATACTTCAGCCAGGCATGGTGCCACATTCCTGTAATCTCAACACTCAGGAGGCTGAGGCAGCATAATTGCAATGAGTTTGAGGCCAGCTTGGGCTGCAAGGCAAGTTCAAGCCCTGACTGAACTACATGGTGAGACCTTGTGTCCAAAAAAAGACAGATTTCAAGTACAAATGAATAAAAGAACTAGTGAAATACATTGTATACTTATATCTATATTAATACATATTTTAAAAGCAGAAACTAAAAGTAGCTAAAATTAGAAAAGTCTTTTACATAAGGAAAGAGGACTCCTGCTGTTCTGGGGCAAATGAGGAGTGAATTCCAGATGGGGTTTTAGGGAAATGGCATGATGGAACAGTCAGCCAATGGTCTCCAAGATGGACGGGGTACAAAATCCCCATCCAAATATAGTGTCTCTGAATAAAAGCATCTTCGCAGAGGTCTACGAAACAAACATGGGAGATTACAAGTGTATACTATAATTTTCTACATATTGTGATATTTTGACATCTTAAAAAACTATTTCTGATTGGAAAGAAATTGCCTCTCCCTAGGTTTTTTTTTTTTTTTGCGGTACTAGGGATCGAACTCAGGACCTTGCACTTGCCAGGCAGGTGCTTGTTCCACTGAGCTATATCCCCAGCCCTAGGTTGACCAGTTCATAGAGGTGACACAGGAATCAAGCCCACTATGTGCTTATTGGGGCATGGAAAGCAATACCCAAAGTTTGGCATAGTCAGTGTTTTTCATTTTCCAGTAATAGATTTTGAACCCAGGTCTTCACATTAAGCTACATCCCTACCCAGGCCCTGTTTTTTCATGAGACAACGTCTCTCTAAGTTGCCCAGGCAATTCTCCTTGCCCTGGGTGCCTGGTGCTGTGAACTAAAGAACCAAAATCTCTCACCCCTCTTCCTCCTCACCCAAGTACAGGAAAGGGCGTTCCTGAAGTTCCCTTACCTGCCTAAAGACAGACTCTACATTCTGCCATGCACCCCCTCCCTGACATTCTCATCAACCAAGTAAGAGAAGGGCCAGGAGAGCAGGATGGACTCAAGGTCGTACTCAGACAGAGCATGTCCCTTGCTTCATGCATTCCTCTGAGAACTGCTCTGAGATAAGACAACTTCTATTTTTTAAGAGACATTTTATCTGCATAATCTGTGTAGAAATCAGATTTTGTTCTCTGAGTATTTTCTCCCTGCATCTTTACATACCTGTGTCCACATCTTCCTGAGGCCCCAAGTCTCAAGCCCTTCCTCCTTCCTGTAGCTCCAAATGTTCTAAAGCTTTAATTATCTGGCCCTTCTATGAGTCTCATTTTTGTAGAATTCCAGTATGTATGTAACTAAATGTTTTTTACCCCAGTTCATCTGTTATGGTCAGTTTATTTCATAGATTCAATTATGGGAACTTCAGAGGCAAGAGAGGAAGCTTCCTCCCACCTTTGCCTTACAAGTCCAAACTAAGCAGGCCTCACTTCTGTCAGGCTCAAGTATCCAGGGAGTATCAGCTACCTTCATCACTTTAGGATCAAGTACCTAGCAAGCAGGGAGCACACCCATACCTTAGGGTCTGCTGAAATTATTCAAGCTAGCCAACCCTAAACCATATACCCTGCCCTGCTCTGATTTTCCTGTGGAAGCCAAAGTAAAAGTTCTGGGTGCAGCTTTCTTCCTCCAGTGCCTGTCACTTGGCGTTTTCTCTATAGCTCAGGTGACATAGTGTGTGCCCCTAGCCCAGTGTCACCTGGTTTTGGGGTGCCAGTGTCTTCTTTTTGAGGTGGTTTCTAGGTTCTTTCTTGAAAAAAGAATTGGTCAAGACAAGCATGAAAGCTAATGAGGTTTTACATTTATTACTGGTATGAAAAGAAAAACGCTCTGCAGAGTGACTTTGGGCCAGTAAAAGTAAAAAAAGGGAGGCATCCTGCTAAAATCTGGCCATTGAAAGAGTTCACAGTGAGCCCCAGCCAGATGGCAGCTGTCTGTCGTATCTCCCACTCCTCAGGGCGATCTCAGATCCAAGCCCTCCTGTCAAACACCTGCTGGAGTTCTCCTGAGAAGAACTGAAGATAGCACTCCCTGAGTGGTTCCAAGTGCTGGGCTCTGGGAACTGTTTTGCCCATGTGTCCTGTGATTGCACACATGAATGCTGTGATTGATAGGTCATGCCACTCCCCCAGCCAGTGTGCCATGAATTAGTCTCCTGCCTCACTTGGACCTAGGAACATAAAATCTTTGTTCTCTTTGTGCTTCTCCTATGTCCCTTCTTATGACTGCCTGTGCCTGACCACCACATGAAAAAGCAAAGAGCAAAATACTTAACCGTAAGAGATGACCTTAAAATAGCAGAAAGCTAAGAGAGCAGCTGGAAGGAGAAAAGTTGTACATGATTGTGTGAGCACTCTGTGCTAAGGCTTCTCGGGTAGAGCTTAGATAAGAGACATGAGCAACAACTCATCTCCAAACAGCCCCGTGAGTCTGTTCCCATCTTTGTTACAGATGAAGAAACTAAAAGTTAAAAAGGCAAAGTAATCTGTTTTCTTCATAGTAAGTTTAGTCTTGTGAATTTTATAACATCATACAAGATGTAAAAAATTTAATCTCTTCTTATTTTCCAAATCAGATGGAAGGTCAACTGAGGAAAAATTTCAGTCCCTGACATTATTTGGCTGTCTGACTCACCCAGGATTATACTAATGTCCCCAGTGAATTACATCATCCAAAACAGTTCCTATGGTCTTTGATACACACCAGCAGTCAGCAATACACCACTACACAAAGCTTTATGATGTCTTGATGGCAGTGTGACCCTGAAACGCCTTTTCATAATCTGGCACCTTAGTATCTGTTGATTAGTCCTCCCAGGACCTCACATGATAGTCTCTTCTGAAGCCTGAGCAACTTATCCCTCGCCAGCTCCCAGGCATCAAAAGAAAGAGAGTTCGCGTCTCCCTTTCCTTTGAGGATTAAAATCCAAAATGCACCCCCCCAGGCTCATGTGTTCAGAAGGGAGCTTTCTGGAAAGTGATTGGATCATGGAGGTGTTATATGTATTAGTGGATTAATCCATTGAAAAGTTCAGAGCTGAGTGTGCTGTTGGGAGGTAGGGCCAGATCAGGAGAGGTGGGTCACTGAAGAGGGGACTGGAAGAGTGTATCTCCCTCCCTGACTCTTCCCTTTTCTCTCTTTGCCTTCTGCTGCCATGGCTTAAGCCTCTTTTCCTTGCTATGCCCCTCTTCCATGTTGGTTCAACCTTACAGCAGTCTACCATGGAGCCAAAATGAACCTCTCCTCCTTTAAATTGTGGGTGTTAGGGTATTTTGTCTCAGTGATGAGAAAGTAAATAAGATATTGTCTCTCTCATCAGGAACACCCTCCCAGTGCTTGTCCCTTCCAACTCAAGTGCTACTCCTCAAATTCTACAGGCACTCAGAGTCACAGCCACCCGGAAAGTGACAGTGCAGCAAATAGAGCGATGGCAATGGGTCACAGTCAGGTAGACAGAGTTCCCTCAAATGAAAAATATACTTTGGCAGCATTCCATACTAAACATGTCATGGTTTTATGTAAAAAGCCATTTTACCAGATTGTTATCCATGGATTTAAAACTTATGAGCAAGAGAGTCTGGAATTATATCATAATCCTACCCCTTACAGGCTCTGGGTGTGCAGCTGTGGATGAGGGGATCAACATACAGCAATGTACATACACCATGCTACCCAAAAGCACAATTTCAGGGATGTGGTATTACCCCACTGTATGACATGGTTGGCACTGGTCAGTACTGAATATATATTTTCTGTGTACATTCTGTAGGAAGAAGAGATTAATAGGTGATAAGAACATGAGGAAATGACATAGCTGTCTCTATGCCTCTAGAATAACTCAGTGGATAGAGAGACATTATATGGTAAATAATGACACCAGAAAGACCAGAATAGCCCTTAACATTTATAGTCAATTCTCATTATTCACAAATTCCAAATTTATGCAACTGTCTACTTGCTAACTTCTATAACCCCCAAATCAATACCTGCAGCATTTTTAAGGTCAGTCACAGACATGTGCAGAACAGTGAAAATTTCAGTCACCCAAAGCACAGAGTTCCCAGATGCTTGAAATAGGCCAAATGTCTACCTTCTTGGTTCATTGTTCATACTGTACACAGGGGACCTTTTAGCAGTCTGTGTTAAGTAAGGTATATTTAAGCGCACAAAAACTCTCACAAAATATCATTATATACTGGTCAGTTGACAAAAATGTTGTGACCAGACTTTTGCAAAAACCCAAATACCTATTTCCCTGAGGAGAAATAGCTTGTTATGGTCTTAGTCAACTTTATAACAGTATCAAAGTGCCTGACATAATCAACTTGGAAGAGAGGCTCCTATTGTCAGAAGGTTAAGTCCATGGTTACTCGGCCCCATTGCTTTCAGGCCAAGGCAAAACACATGACAAGAGCATGTGATGGAGGAAACTACTCAACTCATGGCCACCAGGAGGCACGAGAGGGACCAGCGGAGTCAGGGTCCCAACAGCCACATGAAGGGCATGATCCCAATGACCTAACTTCCTTCTTTTGAGGTCCACCTCCAAAGGTGGCTCTATCACTGGTCAGGAGCTCCATGGGCTGAGACTGAGCCTTCAACACATAGAACTTTCTAGAATATTCAAATATAAACTATAGCAAGTATTTACTAATGCAGTGTTTGTAACAACCTTAAAAAGCATTAGTACTGTGGAGCACAAGAATAGCTTGTATGACCACATATGTATTTCATCTGTTTTTATTTGAAAACCTGACACCACCACCCATGGACACTGAAAGGGCTCTGAATACAAGTTATCACACACCAGGTCTGAGACAGCCTTTGCTCAAGGATGAACAAAACCACCACAGGCAGGAGGCAGCACACTGAGGCAGAGAGGATGCAAAATTAGAGACGCAGAATAAGATCAGAAAGTCTCAGAGGAAGAACATAGAACTGAAACATTCACTTAATTAGACCAGGAAAATTTTTGCTAAACTGTGTCTCCAAATCAAATTGAAAACATGGTCTCTGAAATAAATCCATAAGGAGAGGAGAGGTAGAAAACTTGAAGGAGACAGAATAAGATTGCTTACTTAAGAAAGCCACACAAGGGAACCCAAAATACAACAGAATTAAAGCACTAATAATGATAGAAAATGAGGAATAAAATGTACTGCTACTGAGTAAGTGGTAAGAGAAATAAACATGGTTAAATCTCCAGCTGTAAAATTGTCTCCCAAGACCAAAGGGCAAAACACAAATACTTGCAGGGGTGGCAGAATACATATACTGTGTGGAAAAAAGAGAGTCAGCCACAGAATTACAGGTTCTTTTAGATAGGAAACAGAGATAAATGAAGCAAATAACAGAAATTGAAAACATTATTTAAGAAAACTTTCCTTAGCTGACAAAAACATCAGATTATACAGACTAAACTCCACAGTGTCTCAAGCAAAAGCCAACAAAGAGATATATACATATACTCATTCTATCAAAAAAATCTGGATTACAAGAAAACAGACAAAAAAAAAGAACAAAATGTCAAATTTGGGGAATTTTATGCTAAGGTATACTGTAGCTCACTGGAAAAAGGAAGCAAAATTAAGAACTCATAAAGAGAAAGTCATGTGCCAAAAACCCTAGTAATAAACCACACGGAAACAAAATGCCAGGGTAATCTTATATTACCATTGCCATTCTAAACATGAAATTTAACTGCCAGATCAAAGCTGTTCTTAGGGTTGGGGATATAGTGGCACAAGTGCTTGCCTGGCAAGTACAAGATCCTAAGTTCTATTCCTAGTACCAAGAAAACAAAGGTTTTTCTTAAAATATATATCTAGAATATTTGTGTACTGGCTATAACCTAAACCTACATGTTATTTATGATATATCATTAATGAATTATATCACATCATATATTAACTATATTATATTAACAAATTAAGAACTGTAAGGAAAGGTAAGGAAGGAAATTTGAAAGCTTACAGTGTCTATCTCTAGCAGGCTGGATAAAACCATACAAATTTGCTCCTTCTTATGCTACTAGATAATAAAAAATGTTTTATTATAAAACACTTTTGAAATCTGAGAACTGTATTAGTATGTGTAAGCAACAAGTTGCTGTAACAAGATCCCAGTGACAGTGCAGCAAAGTTCAAGTCCAATGGTACTCTGAACGAATGGCTCCCATCAGGAGTTTTGGCTATTCTAATATATGGTTCTACTATCTTTTAGGCCTTCATTTCAAGCCATGTAGAAGAAAGAAGATGTGCAAAGAACATTGTCCTGGCTCTTTGATAACCAACACTGACATTATCTTGGATGGTCATAAAATCATATCCGGATACACAATAGGGGTGGGATAGTTGCTGGGACATACAGCTTAGCTCTGGCCTAGAAAATATTGGATATTGGTGAGGAGTGGATGTCTTTGTTATAATAATCAGTACAAACATATTTATCCTCCAAAGTACTAGGGAGGAAAAAGCTACTTGCGATAGTCAATAGAAAGTAAAGATGAATGGTTGTCATGTCAGAAAGCCTAACTTAGCCTCCCAGAGGGTGACGGGCCACGAAGAGGGAAGAGCCTTACAGAAGACAGTGCCATGGCTAGCGAGATGAAAGAGGTGATCCTGGACCAGCAGGCCGATGCACTGCCAAGTGACTTCAGATGCTTGAATGAACACAGCTGCTGCCACTGGAAGCTGAAGAATTATTCAGTTGAGCTCAAGAGAAATTTCCAACATATAGAATAGTAAACAAATTCATGGTTGTATATTAATGATCATATTAATTTGGGGGAAGTTTACTGAATAACAATAGATAACTGATATAAGTAGCTATGTCAAATAATGTTCAAAGCCAGTCTCCAAAGGCTTTTCTGTTGTCAAGCACAATGGGGTAACAGCAATGAGATTTACTCTGCTTTTTATATGTTCAAAGCCCAACACAATGCACGAAACAGGGATGTTCAAACATCAGAGGACAGTGGGCGGCACAGGACAGCAATTCTTGAAAGGAGAGGAATAAGTCACACAAGTCCTATGGATTTTTTTTTTTTAGGTTCATTCCTGATTTTTTTTTTATTTAAAAAAAAATAAAAGTACAAAAACATATTAACAAATAGACACCAATTAGCATAAAAAATAGTACAATCACAACTGATCTATAGACAAGGTGACATGGTCTCAACAGTAGTTATTGCTTTATCCATTGATATCTTCGAAGTGTAAATATATGAACCCATATACAGACATGCAAAATTGGTCAGACCATTAATCCTCTCAACAACAGAAAAACACAAAAACTTATTTGATCAATATTGTATGTCTGTATGTATTATCCTGAACACACACTTCAAAGATATCAATATGCAAAGCAGCAACTATTGGTGGGGGTTTTTTTTGTTTTTTTTTTTTTTTTACCTGTTTTGTTTTCTGTCTTTGGATGTTTGGTTTTTGTGTTAGTCCTATGGATTGTTTTAGCTTCTTACCTAAGAGATTTTCCAGGCTGCAGGACTGAAAGGGGAACTCAGAGGGCGTGGTACTTTCCCTTAGTTGAGGAGAGTCTGAGAAGTTGGTAGATCACAAAGCTGGAATTCACAGCACAAGGAATGAGCACACAGAACTGCTGAGAACAAACGGCACAGAAAGAACCCTGCAGAACTACAGGGGCTTCCCCTCAAGCGTTAGCTGAGTCCTGGGAGCTTATATAGGGCTAAGAATAGTTTGTATTTTTGTCAGTCTGAATAAAGTAATTATGCTTTGTATGCTCATGTAGGCAGAGGAGAGAATAAGCATGTTAAGGAGAGACACAGATAGGGAAGTTTTTTTTTGTCTTTTTGAGATGGGGTCTTACTATGCAGTTCAGGCTGGCCTTGAGCTCATTTGTAGCCCAGGCTAGTCTTGAACTTGCAACAGTCTTCCTGCCTCAGCCTCTGGAGTGCTGGGATTACAGATGTGTGCCACTGTGCCCAGCCAACAGGGAGGATATTTTTTAAAGACCTAATTAAGCTTCTGAAAATTAAAAATCAATGTCTATGTTGGAAACTAAACATGATGGAATTGACAGCAAATTAGACACTGCAGAAGAAAACATTTTTGAATGTAAAATATATCATTAGAAGCTATATAAAAGAGAATGATTTAAACATAGATGAAGTATCAGTGACCTATTGAATAAGTCAAACAACTTCAAACTGCCTACCATACATGCACTCAAATTCTCATAAAAGAGCAGGGATTTATGTTCTTGAAAAAGATGACAAACTTTTCCAAAACTGATGAAACTGTAAGTCCACAAATCCAAAAAGCTTAATGACTCGAGCACAAGAAATATGAAGAGAAGTTCACAGAGGAACATCCTATAATCAAACTGGTCAAAATCAGTAAATTTAAAATCATGAAAGAAGCTAAAGGAAAACAGACACACACTGTACGGAGGGGGGAAATTAAAGCCAGGAATGGCGGCACATGCTGGTAATTCCAGCTCTCTGGACAGTTGAAAGTTTGAGTTAAGCCTGAGCACCTTAGCAATTCTGTCTCAAACAAACAAACAAACAAACAACGAACAAAATTTTTAAAAGGTTAGGGCTATAGCTTAATGAAAACTTTGAGTTCAATCCTCAGTACTCAAAAAAAAAAAATTAAAAGTGAAACAGACTTCTTGTTGGAGATTACACAAACCATTATAAGCCAAAAGACAGTGGAACAGCATCTTCAAAATAGTGGTGGAAAAATAAAAACAACAGGAATAAAAATTAACGTACAATTCTAAACTTAACAAAAAATCTTTTAAAACAGAGGTGAAGTACTCTTTTAGACATATGACATCTTAAAGAACCCATCATCAGCAAGTCCATACTTTTAGAGAATGAAGGAAATAGCTCCATGGAATAAAAAGAACTGAACAAGAGATGGAAGATCAAAGAGACCAAGGGGTACAATCTACAGGAAAGATTTAAACTCTGTTACTAGATGTTGTCTTAGTTACTTTTTGTTACTGAGACAAATATCCAGTACCTACAAGTTAAAGGAGGAACATTCTCTTTTCTCATGGTTTAGAGTGAGCTGGCTTCACAGCAGGGAAGCATGGGATAGGGACATGGTGAAGGGGAAACAGTCCATGGCATGGCAGACAGGAGGCAGCAAACCACAATGAGCCTTCCTTTCTCTTTTATCCCTTCCAGGATACAAGACTATTGGTTGGTGCCACCCACACACAGGGTCGGTCTTTCCATTACCACACTCAGAACTATGTTAAACCAGTCAGTGGATGAACCCAGTTTTCACACACCCTTGTCCATATTAATACACCCATGATCAAGCCATTCCCAAAAGGCCCACTTTGGAGCACGTGAGGCTTTGGGGGACATTTTAAATATAACCCATGATAGATGACAAAGAGGTTTGAATTTTGTCCCCCAAATTCCAGCTGCTGTTGTCTATGAGTTTGTCATAATTTTAAAACAGGTTGACAAGTTATTGAATGTTCCTCCCCAAAATATGGAGCCTCATTCTCCTCCTTTCAGTGAATACTTAATGACTAATGAAGACAATGTGATGGAGGTGATAAAGATAAGAACTGAAATCAGTTATTAAAATCTCAACAAACGGTGTGTTAAAACTAGCAGAATGGCTAACATCACAGAAAGGAGATGAAAACAAAAATATTGTAGAGATCATGGAAATGTTAGTAGATGTGGATTTAAAGTCTGTGCATAACCAACTTTCTTTCATATCTGAATTTGGAGATTCAACTTACCATCAAGTGAGTAAATGTTAGATCCATGGTACCATTCATGATAGTCCAAGATAGAAACACAAGGAGAGAAAAGGATGGTATTTGAATTTTCTCAGCCCTAGAAGACTTGCTTACTGCTGCTACATGTACATAGTAAAGGGCAGGCCAACATGTGCTACTTAACATTAGCCTGGATCAGATTGAATCTTTGCTTTTATAAAAACTGAAATTTAGAGTGAATCTTTTGATGGACCAGATAATACTTTTTAAAAGCATATAAAACACAAACAATTAGAAATACAAACAGAACTGACAAAAATACGATATTAATAATAAAGTTTGCCCAATTCAAAAGACAACTGGGATGACCTAAAAATATCTGGACTTTGGAATCACTCACTGTTCTGAGAATTTATTAAAGGAAACATTGCCTAGAGGATTGGCCATTGGAGAGATCTTACAGTCCAAGGCAAATGGGAATGAGTCAGTTGATTTAAAAGTAAACACTGTATGTCACAGAAAACGCTTCTACTTTTCAGTCATTAGGCAGACACTTCTTCAACATGCATTTCCCAAGTTACTTAGTGTAGCAACCACACTGGGAACATTGGTCAGCTTTATGGTACTGAGACAAAATGTATGACGCCTGCAACTTTCAGGAGGAGATTACTTTTGCTCGTGGTTTCACAGGTTTGGGTCGGGGGCAGGTGGATCGAAGGCAGAAACAGCATGGCAGAAGGGGAGGGAGGAGCACAGCTGCTCAGTTCCAGGCATCCGGGAAGCAGAGAGCAGGGGAAGAACCTGAATAGGAGGGCTAGGAGCTAAACATAATCCAAAGTCATGTCCGTGACCCACTTAGATGCACCTAGAAGTCCACCTCGCTAATTTCCTAGGACTCTCTGCAGCCAATCACATTGACAGTCAGGATTAACCCTATGAAAGGGCTTCCCTTACATACCTCTGCAAATTGTCCATTTGCAATTCCTGTCATTGGCTCAAGACCCAAAAGTCAGTTTTTGCTAGCATCACATAGACTTTAACATACCTTACTTCAGCCTTTGCACTGTCTAAGACTCCAGGAGAGATATATAATAGGGTAGGTCAATAATCGTGTGAAAAAATTGAGACCACCGTCAAAAAGTTGTTCCATAATATATTGGACCAGAATTTTATTGGCCATTTGGATCTATTCCTTTGAGAACAGCTGATGCTTCTTTTTGCATCTATTGTTAAAGGGCTTGGATAAAATTGAAAATCTTGCCAACATATAGTGGATAGCTATGAAAATGCCAACAAAGTCAATGTAAAAAAGAAAACCACTGGTCACTCTTGACTATAAATATAAATAAGTAAGAACAGATTGAAATCAAGACTATATTAAAAGACTTTGGTATCATAGCCAGGTAGAATTGTCCTTCCAAGTAACCAACATAAGGACTGTAGTAGAATGCTTGTTTTACTTCAATAGATTAAAGGACAAAGCCCACTTGATAACTTTAGTTACAGTAGAGAAACAATCTTTTTGGCTGTGTATAGGTGACTGTTCAGGGAATTCTCCACCTTATGGCTATTAGGATGTGAGAGAGAGAGAGAGAGAGAGAGAGAGAGAGAGAGAGAGAGAGAGAGAGAACAAAACAGAAAATAGCTGTTTTCCCAGCTTCTCCTATATCTAGGACATGAGCCCATTCCTATGTTTGGCCAACCAGACCAACACCAGAAGTGAATCAAAATTAAATAGGTGGACAAAGAGGTAAGGATGTGAAGTAGGAAGTGATGGGAAGTGGCCATAGTCAAGAGTAGACTCTGGGGAGGTAGGGCAGGTATACCAAGGGAAGATTGCAGGGCTGCCCAGAAGTGACCTCTCAGTCCGGGTTTCATGGAGTGATTTGGCTGACACATCCAGGCTGCTGTCTCCCTTTCCTGAAACCTTTGGAGCCTCCTTCTGACCTCTGTGGGAATGATGTGGCCTGTGATTAGAAAGAACCAAGGTTACAGACTGTTCTGGCCCACTTCTGAGGATGCGCCTCTGTCAAGGGCAGGGAAAATTTGTGGACCAATGAGATGTCTCTCTGGTGTGTATCTGATGCTCATTTGAAGGCCGTTCTCTGTTCATAACCCTACAGAGCTTCCCTGTGAGGCCCAGATAACCTCTTGTCAAAGTCTTTCTTCTTCAGATGGCAGGTGTGAGCCATTCCTCACCTGGAAGAGAGGGCAAAGTGGCTGATCTGGGGAATGCACAGAGCCAGGGCCTATGCATGGGGGCCTTTCGGTGTGGGATGGAACGGAGCTGGGAAAAGGGGAACTGGCAGAGGATGGAGCCAGGCTTGGCACTCCCGCCCCTATCCTGGCTCAGAATATTCCAAGAACTTAAACTCAAGGCTGGTTTTCCAAGTCCTTATAGAATACAACATGTGTTCTATAGGAGTTCTCTTGATTTATAACTTTACAATGCTTATAAATTTAGTCTGGGAGTCTCCACTTGAATTCTGACCCACCTTTTATACGTGACAGAGGAAAACAGCTGCTGAAAGAAAGCTCAGGAGGTAGAGTGAGCTTGGGGCTGGTCTGAGCCATGTGTCTTCCCTTACTACACTGAAAAGAAAGCTGCCATGGTGTAAGTCAGGAAATATGCAGGTGCAATGATGCGAGCAAGAGAAAACACACATTAGAGGTAGGAACTTGATCTGTACATAAACATAAGAAATTTGAAAAGTGATGGTACTTGGATTGTATTCTGGAAAGGAAGTAGTGTAATTAGGGAGAGGGAGAGAGTTGTCTAAACTTCATTTTCTCTTACAGAGTCCTCAACATTTTTCAAAATCATACATAATCATTCTGCACTATCATTTCCAAATTATGCATTGTAATGATACACCCATATTGCAGCTAAATTTTTATTATTTTGCATTTGGGCATTGTTTATAATTTTTGCAATCACCAGAAGTACTCTATCACATCACCATAGATAAGTATCTAAACATCACAGGCGCTTTCTAGGATGAATTCCTATAAAAGTGATCTTTTAACTCAAAGAATAAGATTTCAAAGTCATTGTCCATTTGATTTTCACAAATTTAAACCAACTTATCCTCCTATGTTTACATTCCAGTTTGCAAGTTCTGTCACCAACATGAGGTGTCTTTGTTTTCACTTTATCATTAATATCTGTGAATTTCTTAGGCAAAATGACCCAAAGTTGTTGTTTTGAAATTTGCTTATCTTAGATTACAAGTAAAATGGAAACTTGTCTCATATTTATTGGTTACTTCTTACATACTTATTGACAATTCTTCTTTCATATCTAGATGCTTCATTTTGTTTTGTCCCTGATGCATTCCTCATTTTTTTCAAAGTTTTGAGATTACTAACTATTACAGATTTCTCCACTACATGGGTGATAAAAATTTTGCCTGATCCTTCTTGCTTCTTACAATTTATATTTGTACTCATAAAATTCAGATTGTACAGTGAAATTTGAGAAAATAGGACTTGCTGAAACTTCGTCTTTTCAAAAAGATGGGAACATGTGCTTTATCTTACACAGAAACAGGATTGTCACAATGGTGCTGTGTTCAAGAGAAACCTGAATGAGCTTGAGACATGGCCAAAAAGAAAAGATGTCACACTGATATGCTGTGGTGTGTGTGTGTGTGTGTATGTGTACATAAAGCATGAGATTTGGTATATTTCCTTACCTGGCAGCTAGGGAAGTAATAAGTATAAAGTCTGATAAGGAAAAAAATGAACCTTGAAAGGTAAATGATACTGCATTCTTGCTGTGGGGTTTTCAAAACAGCCCCTGCTCAGCCCTTCACTGACATTCAGTGACATCATACACCTTGTTTACAGTTTCTGGTAACTAAGAAACTCTTGGGTCTAGTATACAAGAATCATAATGAAAAAAGAATGATTAATGTACAGCAAAACCTTACCCGTGCTAGGTAGGACACTGTCTCTCATAAATTTGCTTAACCCTAAAATTAACTTATTATCATCTTTGCTTTTAAATGAGGGAAGCTGAGAAAAAGAAAGTGAAACACAATCAAATATGTGTGAGCCACTCCTGCTGTGGGGAAGCAAAGGAAGAGCCTGGGCTTGAGACTACCTAATGCAACAGAGAAGGTCACAATGTGAGTAGGATGTTTACCCTGGGATAAATCAACCTTGACTTTGGAAGAGTCTTCTTGCATCTTTCTAAAAGGGTTTGTGGTCAGTACTTTGGGGCTGTGTTTCTGGGACTACTAGAGAATACCAATGAGTTGTAAAATTTAAGAGAAAAAAACCCCCAAAGTTTATGAGTGACAACCTTTTTAACTGATAACAAAAGTGATCTGAGTTCAAAAGCTGCCTTTTCTGCTGGGCTGAAGGCTTTGTGAGGGAAAACTTGGGAGAAGTTGAATTGCTCTCCATAAAGGGAGAAAAGGTTTTTCTTTTTTTGTTTCCAAGGCAGTCTTGGTGGCAAGAAGTGAGGAACCGAGGCAAGAGAAGAACCAGTGGGAGGTGTGAGCAGTGTCTCCAGGGTTAAGAAGGCTAAAGCAGTTTCACTAGCTGATTGTCAGATGACAGGTCAGTGGATGTTTGCAGTGCCTTCCTCTCTCGAGTCTACCCAGATATGCACCCTCTGGGAGTAGTTTTCTCTGTTAGGAAGGGGTGGTTTATTGAGCATCTGCTATTTACTGCTGAATATATGGGTAGATTCACTCCAAAAGCAGTGGCAGCCAGGCGTTGGTGGTATAGTGGTGAGCATAGCTGCCTTCCAAAAGCAGTGGCAGGGGAATGTCCCAAGGTACTGCCCCAAATTGTCCTCACATGGGGCTGCTTGGGAACCCAGAGAAAGAAGCACTAAGCTCCAGGGTGATTAGTCCAAAGAATTTATTAAATGAACTTATGTACAAAGAGCATCAGTACAGATGGATAGCAATTTTCTACAAAGATATATCCCTAATGGGGAGAATGGGGAGTTCAAATAATGAGGGTATGAGAAACTTGGCTCAGAACCAAAGGTAGTTTCTACATGTTCAGCTGCATGGTTGGTCTTCTATGTTTTAAACAACAACCTAAGTGACTTTTTCGTTGTCTAATCAACTGAATAGGATACATTTTTGAATATTGGAAATAAAGTAAAACAAATTTATAAGCCTGTCTTTTTATAGACACACTGATATCCTGACTGGATTTTGTAGTTGTTTCAGAATCCTTTAACAAAGAAAATGGCAGGCTTTGTTTGATCAGTTTGCTATCTGGAAAGCTGCTGTGAAAGGCAGAAAAGTCTCCACGACACGGTTTTGGGAAAGTTTTCCATCTTTCAGCTGCAGGGCACTCTATGTCGAAAATCAGGCTCAAAATTTTACTGTAAAAGCATGGCAAAGCTGTAAAGAGACTAAATGCACAACTTCCATTGGTCACATAAGTCACAGTTAGGTGTCTAACTTTAAATGGGAAATAACTGAGACCCAAGAATGGGAAATTACACTGATTCCCCTGAAAGCTTCAGGCCAGCAGAAGTATTTTCTTGGTCTCCCTTGTTAAAAGAGAGTTTTTATTGCTTGGAAACCTTACAAAGAATAATTAAGGCAAGGACCTTACAAGATGAAAGTTGTCTTTTAAGAAACTCACCCGCATCTCTTGACATCATGCCCATCTTATAAATTAGGATCAAGTCTGAGCATAAGGTCTGACTGTTATTGTCTGTCTTCCAGGACAGAGGAAATATGGTTCATACTACGCAAACTGCAGGGCCTGGCTGATGTGCACTGGTAGATGTAAGATTTTGTAGCTAAGACATAAGAAGAAAGAACCAAAGAATATTTGTCCCATAGAGGAAAATGTGAAAGAATAAAAGATGTTTTGTCCTATTAACAAAGTATTATTAGATGGAGTCTAAAATGTGTTAGTGTTCTAGAGGTGTATTTTGTAGCCTTGTACATTGTCCATTTTCATGAATGTTTCATGGTTGGTTCAAAAAACTACAATTGTTTGGTTTTAGAAATGCAATATATGTCTCCTGAGTTATTCAAGCATATTATTTGAATGATGTACTTTCAGTTTCTGCATAACCTGACATTGACTAGTTAGAATAAATTGAAGTCAACTAAAAAAAGACATTAGAAAAAAATTCTCTGCTTAACATTTTAATACAAGGTGATGCTACACATTTTGAATTTTAAAACTTCTTTTTAAATAATTGATTTTGATATAAAATTACTCATTATGCATTTTATTGGTATAGTTAAGGCTTGAATTCTGACAATAGGGTTATTTATGCCATTCTAATAAATTATGTAAGTTCTGTCTTCTTTCCATTTTAACCACTTTAAATTACTTCATTTAGTCTTTTAATTTATGTAATGTATATGTGTATTAATTTGTTGTATTTACATTAAAACCTGACAGAGAGATTTTTAAGTGTATTTAACCTATTTCAAATAGGGTAACTTTTAACAACCCCAAATGGTATGCTTTATCTCAATTCTGTCACTGCCTTGTGCATCCCTGTCTTTACAAATACAGGCTGTGAATTGGTTTCCTTCTATCTTCCAAATTGAAGAAATGACTGCTACCTTGTTTTAAATTCTATTGAAATTCTGCTAAACTTTATCAAAAAATTTAATCAACTTTGTACTTATTTCATTACCTTCCATTAAACCATAGTTTTTGACCTTATCAAGCCAATTTATCAATTTGCAATTATTAATGCATCATGATTTTTCATGTGTATCTTCCATTAAAGTATGAGCATTCAAAAAATTTGCCTTTAGCCATATAATCTTATCTGTTAGTCAGCTTTCTGTTGCTGTGACAAAATACCTAAGACAATCAACATAAAAGAAAGAAATATTCATCTTCAGCTCATGGTTTCAGGGATTTCAGCTCATGGTCACTTGGCCCTGTTGCACTTGGGCCATAATATGGCAGGAAATCGTGGCAGGGAGTTGCATGACAAAGGAGGCTGCTTACTGTACGGTAGACAGGAAGCAAAGAGAGATAGAAGTGGCCTGGTATCCTGATATCCCCTCAGAGCACATATCCCCAGTTACTTAACCTCCTTCCACTTGGCTCTTATCTCTTAGAGATTCTGTCACCTCTCAATAGCACTGTAGATTGATGCCCAAGCCTTCAGTCTATGGGCTTTGGGAGTACAAACATTCAAAATTCAAACTATGACACTCTATTTATCAAAGTCACAAAGAATCACACATATTTAACTGATTTCAGTACACTGTTGTAGCCCTGTACATTTTTGTTTTTGTTTCTATTTTGTTGCCTGAATGTATAATTTAGAGAAGTGTTTTATGAGAGTACAAGAGTGGTATATTTCTGAATTCCCATATATCATGAGATATGTTCTGTTGTTTTTACACATGAATCACTGAATAAGGTAAACACTGTTAACTTAAAAAATATTCTACTTTCTTGAGTGCTTGCTATGGTTGATACATTGTGTCAACTTGGGGAGTCCAGAGGTTTGGCTGAGTGATTCACCAGGAAGTTGGGGTGCTTACTTTGCATACATCTTGAGCCTGTGGAAGAGGAGGGCATGGAGACTGTGTGAGAGCTACATACCCCCTGGGTGGGGGGATCCTGTTTACAATGTAAGGTAGAAAGAGGCTGCTTTGCCGCCATTCCTCCCTTTCTTGCCGGTTGTTTTTGCTGTGCTCTGCTGCCTTGAACATTGGCCCTCTGCCATGTGCCACTCTGCCTCAGACCAGCCAAGTATGGACTGAAACCTCCACAAACTGTAAGCTAAATAAACCTTTCCTTCCTTCGTTTTGGGTGTTGGGTATTTTGTCTCAGCAAGGAGAGAAAAGTAACCAAGACTGTGTTATTTTAATGTATTCTAGCTTTTGATGTTGCAGAATACAAGAATGAGTTCATTTGATCTTTTCTTCCTTTGACTTAAACATACTTTGACCTTATGACTTCATTAACTTTTTTCAGTATTGATAATTTAAAATCCAGCAATGGTTTTTGA
This sequence comes from Dinomys branickii, assembly GCA_004027595.1. NCBI lineage: Eukaryota > Metazoa > Chordata > Mammalia > Rodentia > Dinomyidae > Dinomys > Dinomys branickii. The sequence goes on from PVLD010008927.1 coordinate 36,521, forward strand.
GCACCAAGAATCCTTTTGATTAGTGAACACAATGATGACAGTTTCTCAAGAAAGCTTGTGTCGGGGTTAGCTTTTTATAACTGGGACAATATTTAAAGAAGAAAACAAGTTAAATGAAAAAAAGGTATATTGAAAGAAGACAGAGTATATTTTGGATTAGGTGTCAGGGGTTTCAGTCCATGCTCAGCTGGCTCCAAGGCAGAAACATGGTAGGAGGGAATAGTTGAGAAGAGCTACTCCTGACATCCAGGAAACAGAATGAGAGGGAGCAAGAAAGCGAGAGAGAAAAACAGAGAGAGTAATGCAGGGGACAAGAATATTCCCTTGTAGGTCATGTCCCTGTGATGTACTTCCTCCAACCTGGCTCAAGCTCCTAAGAGCTCATTAGCTAATTCTCTCATCAGTGAGGTAATCTATTGATGAGCTTAGTGCCCTATGACCCAGTCACCTCTGTAGGCCAAGCCTCTGAACACTGCTGCGTGGAAATCCTGCCCTCACTACATGAGTCTTTGGGGACATTTGATATCTAAATTATAACCGTTTGCTTCTCTAACAGTTTTATTTTTCTTTTGTTTCCTTTTTGGTTTAACATTTCTCCAAGGAAAACATACAGATTGTGGAGGGACTCATCCATCAGTACTGTATCATTTGTGTTCACTGTCTTACTTATCTCTCTCATTTCCCTCAGGAGCTTGGTGGTTTTCTTAGGCTTGTCCTTTATGTCAATCATTTATTTTTCTGAAGTGTATTTTCTCCCCCTTTAGTCTTCAATAGTGATTTTCCATTTGGTAATTTCTTATGTCTTTGTTGTTTCTGTCCTTTTCTTTTCTTTTTTGTTATAAAAAGAAGAAAAAAAATCAAGACAAGATAATAGGAAAGCAACAATAATAATTGCATTGCATATTGTTATGTTCAGAGTAATTACTCGGGGTACAAAATATAAGCCTGAAGTAGTGTCCAAACAATGGTAGCACAAACCTTTCTTTTCAGTGAATGAAGAGAAACTAGCAGTATATCTATCTTAGCTATCTTGTGTATATGTATATATGTACATATTTTTCCCCTTCCCTTCCTTTCTTCCCCCTTTTCCCTACCACAGGTTTCTGTCTTATTTGCACCTCTATTTTAACTAATTTTTTCTTTATATTTCCTCGCTCTATTTCATAAATTCACCCAGGAAATACCTCTTAGGTATTTAAAATATCATTTTCAGTAGAAAGTCATTCCATAGATATAATCTTTTCTAATTTCTTAGGACAATAGTCTCTCTTCCATTGAAGTGTACTTGCAGAACTCCCACTTTCATGTTCTGAACTGTTTTATGAATTCTCAAATGATTGGAGAGTTACCCAGATTAGAAGGGACATCAGGTGAGCAGAATTCTCCATCTTCCTCACCGTGGGCTTGAGCGGTTCCCTGCTCTGAGATACTAGCCTGAAAGCCAGGTGTAGACACACAGTTCATCGTTTCCCGGTGCCTTTCAGGCAACAGGGATCTGCAGACTCATAGTTGGATGCATACATCCTTTAACAGCTTGGATTATTTAGCTAACCCAGAGAGTTGGGTTGCAGTTTCTTTGAATATATCATTTCAGTCTGCACTCCTACTCCCTTCTTTGCTGCTTATCCTGGGCCCACTGTAGCTCATAAAGCTTTCAGCGTGGATGACTAAGCGCTCCAGAGAGCGGTGTGCTGCTGCCTGGCCCTTCTGTTCTGTGTTATGTCTGTTGTCTGAGATATAGATTGAAGTGGATGCATGGGAGTGGGGGAAGCAATTGAAAGATTTTCTTTGGTTAGCTCAGAAGACAGATGTCACGTAAGTTCAGGGGGCATCAGATGAGTGGAACACCACAACCCCCTCACTGTGGTCTAGGCGAAGGAAGAATGGCCACTGGTGTGTCTAGGTTAATGTCTCACAGAAAATGGGGCAGAGGGAGAACTCCAAGTTTCACCTTTCCATATTTGAAGTTATATGATCTATACTAGAATTCAAAGAATGGAGCATGTGATATGTAGCCCAGAAATGTACTTTTTAGTCCTTCACATCAAAGGTAAAATTATAAGAATCCTGCCCAGATTTTATCCCATGCAGTCTTTTTGTCCCTTTTTGTTTCTGTTAATGTGATCTCTTTTAGTCCCATTTCTACTTTCTGCATCTGTGTTAGTCACACTGTGATCTTGCAGTTCAAGGGATGAGTTTCTTTCCATATCCCTTGAATCTGGGATGGCTCAGAAGGGGCTCTGGTCAATAAAAGAAAAGTGACAGTGTACCAGTTGTGAAAGCAGACCTCAAAAGCTTGCCTACTTCTACCAGCTCTCTCCTTGAACACCAGTCACTGCTATGGAAACAAGTTTGGACTAGCCTTCTAGAGGATGGGTGTGTTACCGTATGGAACAGAGCCAACTTGCACCAGATGAGGTCAACCCAGATCAGCCAGCTCCTAGGAAACTTCCCAACTGCCCTCCCACATAAATAAGCAAGGTTGAAAGGAGTTTAGGCTGGCAAGATTATCAATGTATGCTTAGTTTACAGGCTTATGAACATATGGCTGTTATTTTAACCAAGTTTTGGGGTGGTTTGTTATGCAGCAATAACTAACCAATGCATTACATTTAGCCAAGGGAATGTTTTTAAAATCTTAAAATAAATTATGAATTGTCTGTCTATGTTATAGTTTATATCTGAATTATCTCCCCACAAGCAGCATGTTTTCATAGATGGGGCTTTGGGGGAGTGGCTAGATCATGGGTATGTGATAGTGGATCAGCTCACTGATTTGTTTAGCAGTTTTGGGAGTGGGTGATAGAATTACTGTGGAGGGAAGACTCACCTTGGGTATGGGTAGCACCAAACATTAGGCTTATAGCCTGGCTAGAATATAAGGAAAAGGAAAAAAGGTTCATTGCTTCCTGTCTGCCATGGACTATTTCTTGTCTGCCATGCCAGCTTGCCTTGGAATCAGCTGACTATGCACTAAAACGTCTACAAACTGTGAGCTAAAGTAAACGTTTCTTCCTTTAACTTGTAGGTATCAGGTACTTTGTCCCAGCAACAAGAAAGTAACTAAAAAAATCTGATAAGTTGGTTTCTTTTTTTCACTAGCAGAAATTCAAGATCCAACCTCACTACATCCTGACTAGTATTTATGTGGATGTATTGGGCCATTTTCTGTTGCTACATAAATTACCTGAGCCTAGATACGTGGTAAAGAAAAGAGGCTTATTTAGCTCCAGTTTGCAGTGCTGAAAGTCAAAGATCAGGTGGCACCTTTTGCTCAGCCTCTGGTGAGAGCCACTTTGGCCATGTCTCAATATGGTAGATGGCAGAATGGCAGGAGCGTGTGCAGGAGGGAGAGATCTCAGGATGAGATTGATCCAGGGGTATTTGAGTGGGCTCATCCTCTTCCTAACAATCTACTCTCCTAGAAACTAGCTCGAGTCTGAGGAGAATTTTGTCAAACTCTGCCAAGTGTGGTGTCCTCAGTAGTCACCTTCCACGATGTTCTCCACCAAAGATTCAACCACCTCCCAACTGTGCCACCCTGGGGACCAGACTTCCAGTACATGAACAGTGACACACTCACACCAAATCCAAAGCACAGGAGAGGGCAAGGAAATTTGTGAAAATGCCCTTTTGATTTACCTTGTGTGTATGTGTATATGGAGGGGTGCTTTGTTCGTTTTTATTTTTGTTTTTGTCTCCTAAGGCCATTTTAAGAGGTTCTCAAGCATTCACTGTGAAGTTTGAATCCATCAAAGCCTTTGCATGTTCTTTGATCACTTGACTTTTGTGCAAATTGAATTTTTAAAATTTCTTGGTGAAGCTTCCTTACATATTTTCAATACATATCTTGTTTTTCTCAGAACACTTTTAAACTTTGGATGTGCTTGTCTAAATTATGTCTTCATTATATTTGTAAAGATTCCTTTTGGTATGTGAAAAACTGTGGATAAACAGTGATCATTCACAACCGTCTGTCACTTTTCTTTGTTCTGTGCTCTTGAATAAATATTTTGATGGAAAGGTGAGCGTGAGGTGTTAACCTAATCTGACACTTTTCTCATCAATATATCTTAATAATCTAAAATTATTACGAACTTAAAGCCACACTTTACATTTTTCTTTCCTTTATATTTAAGTAATGTATCTTTTTTATTTTAAAGGGAGTAGCAAAGAAAGAACAAGAGCAATACACCAACATCACAGACATAAACGAAACAAAGCAAGACCATGCAGGGTTTCAAAACAAAATGATAGGAATTAATAGTGATTGTCATAGTAATACATCTTCTGCGGTACTGGGGATCGAACTCAGGACCCTGCGCTTGCTAGGCAAGCGCTTATTCCACTGAGCTATATCCCCAGCCCCATAGTAATACATCTTGCTGCTTCTCTTACTAGCTTTGAAAGTCTTCATGACTCTTTGTTATCTAAAGAATGAATTCTGAAAGCAGGAATAGGGTGTGTTAGGCTGGTTACAATATGTTGCAAACCTCTCTTTCCAGTCTTATCTCCGGTTAAACTGAACTCCAGTTAAACTAAACTCTTCACCATTTACCCAAAACATTCTATCCTTTCAGTCTTTTCTTTTTTCACATATGCTATTCTGTTTTCTTTTTCTTTTTTTTTTTTTTACTATATTTTCTGGCCATGCAACAATGTCTGCTCTCTTTTTAAAGCCTTAGCTTCACAGTTGGTGTGGCTGTTCCTCCTACACTGACAACACACCTCCAGCTCTTAGCACTTGCATCCTACTGCACTCACACTGAACTTGCCCTTAACTTTATGTGCTCTTTAAGAAGTATTAATCAGCCAGAATCAGAAAAATAAGTATCACCTATTCTCCTTACTATGTAGAATCTAGCAAAGTTAAGAACGTAGAAGGGAGACTATTATTAGATGGGAAGGTTATAAAAGAGGGTAATAGGGGGAACAGGTATGGAGCAAAATATATTTTATATGTTGAAACCTTCCTCCTAAAAATGTTACACTGTAGAGAGGATGGGGAAAGGGGCATGATGGGAAAATCATTGAACTATATTATGTACATGTACAGACCTACCAAAGTGAAACCTATTAATCCATATAACTAATAAAAATAATGAAAAAAGAGTAAGTATTAAACATATTTACACTATCACATTTAGAATCTCAATAATTGTTTCATTAGTAATTAAAATTAAAAGATTTACACTAAGTAGAAAGGGTAGCCATTGAGAAAAGGTGCAATAAAGAAACAAAAAGTGTGTTGATTGGAAAGCAATAAAGGCTCCTCAGGTCACAGACTACACAGTTGCCCACATTGAAAAGTCCAAGAAATCTGCACAAAAGCTCCCAGAACTAATGAATGAGTTAAGCAAGGTCACAGGCTACACAATAAATATGTACATGACCAGACACAATGGCACACACATATAATCTTAGCTACTGCAAAGACTGGAGCAGGAGGATGGCAAATTCAAAGCCAGCCTGGACAGGTTAGTGCCCAGGACAACCCTGTCTCAAATAAATTTTTTTTATAAGGTGTCTCACTGTGCAGTACAAGCTGGCCAAACTCATTGTAATTCTCCTGTCTCAGCTCCCAAGTGCTGGGAATATAGGTATGCATCACACACCCAGCTGGTCACAATAATTTTTTTTAAAAAAGGGAGGGCTGGTAATGTAGCTCAGTGGTGGAGTACTTCCCTAGACTGTAGAGAAGTGGGTTACAGCCCCAGTCTCCAGTACTGCAGTTGGTCAATTGATCAATCAATACACAAATCAAATTTTTTTCTAGTTTAGTAATAAATAAATATATTAACCTTATTTATTATTTCCTGTATTTTATGATGTTTTGACATGTTGGAGGCCTTGCTGGCTGGGGAAAAACTGCTGCTCCTGGGCTACCTCATTCCCAGAGATAGCGAACAACTGGCCTACAGGCCTTCCTTCATAAGCAAATCAAGCCATCCCTGGTCTCTACCTCTATTGTCCTTTGTCTCACTGTCATGAAGCCAACACTTTGCGTGTTCTAATTCGTAGGCCAGAATCAGGGACAGAGCAACAAGAGATCACCCTGTGGCCCTGATCTACTGAAATTATTCATGCTATCAGGTCTTAAATCTGCTTACATTTGCCTACTTTGCCTCACCCATTCCCTCTCACGGAGCAGTTTCCCTTGCTCTTCTGCATCCTGAGGGAGCAGGCTACTTCCTGAGTGGTCTGTGTGGCATGCGTGGCTTCTCTCCCTAAGATCTGTGAGTATGACCCTCTTTTATGAACATCACTTGTGGGTCTGTCATGCTATATGTCCATACCAGATTAAAAGTAATCTAGGTACAGTTAATACAAAGTGAAATTCAAAATTAAAATTAATACAGTGATGCTCAGTTTATGAACTTAATGCTTTCTACAATTTTAGTCAGAATTGGTCATGAACTGAGTCAAATTTCCCCATAAGGTCAATGCTGGACCCAACAATTGAATTTTATTGGTACATTTTTGACATGCATAATAATTACATTCACATTAGGGAATTTGTACCTGTGCATAACATATCTTAATCCTTTCTTTCCCCATTTGCTTCTCTTCAATACTTTTTCTCCTTTGCATTTAAAAAAAATTTGTTTCTCTTGTTTGCCTTCCATTCTCTTCTATTTTTTTAGTCCCTGTTCCCTTCTCCCTCTCTCCTCCCTTATTTCCCTTCCCACTTTGAACATTTTCTTCCTCCTTCCCATTGTCTGTCCTCCCTTTGGGTTTTTATCTACCCTTTGGGTTTCTCACACAAGAGAAATAATGCAATATCTAAACATCACGTCCAATTTATTTCACTTACAATTACGTTCTCAAGGTGCATGAATTTACCTCAAAATGTCTCAAGTTAATCCTTCTTTATGAAACTGTAAGTATTCCATTGTTTTTTTTTTTTGTTTGTTTGTTTGCGATACTGGGGATCGAACTCAGGACCCTGCGCTTGCTAGGCAAGCGCTTATTCCACTGAGCTATATCCCCAGCCCCTGTAAGTACTCCATTGTATTAAAAAAACCACATCTTCTTTATCCATTCATAGGTTGATGGGCATTTGGGCTGTTTTCAAGCTTTAGCTACTACAAATGGTGTTGCTGTAAACATGGGTGGAGATAGACTGATGGGGTATATGCTTTTGACTCTTTTAGGAAGAGACCTGGAAGAGAAATAGCTCGGTCAAATGGAACCTCTAGTTTTAGTTTGAGGAATTTCCATATTGCCTTTCATAGTGGTTGTATCAACTTACATTCCCACCAACAATGAAGATGGGATCCTCTGTACCCACAGCCTGGCCAGTATTTATTATTGGTTAATTTCTTGATGATGACCATTTTTTTTTCTGAAATGAGATGGAATCTCCGTCTAACCATTAAATTTGATTCAGTTCACAAACCACTTGGGTTTGTGACTAGAATCCTGGAAAGAATTAAATTCATGAACTGAGATAACACTGTACCTTTCACAATAGTACCCCCCAAAACTGAAATTCATAGGTCTACATTGAGCAAAATAGGTGTGGAATTTATATGCTGAAAACCTCAACTACTCATCAAATAAAACTTAAATAAATGCCAAGATAGACTAAGTTTATAGATTGGAAGATGTTAATAAATTGGAAAATTGTGAAAAGATCAATTCTTCTAAAATTGTTCTATAAATTCAATGCACTCACAATCAAAATCTTAACAGGAAATTTTTAGTGGATATTGACAAACTGATTCTAAAAGCAAAGAAATGAAAGTAGGCAAATAATTTTGAAAAAGAAGAGAGTTGTAGGACTCCTATGAGCTGACTTCAAGATAGCATACATTTATATAATCTGCATATTTATATGATACTCCAAAATAATGTAGTATTACAAAAAGGATAGGCACACAGATCAGTGGTACAGAGTTGAGAATCAAGAAAGAAATTCTTACAAATATGGCCAATTGACCTTTAAAAAGTTGCAAAAGCAATTAAATTGTAAAAGATAGTCCTTTAATAAAAGTGCTGGAATAGCTGAACATCCATATACAGACGCAAATAGGTGAACGAATAGAAAACTATGACCCATCTCATAACCAAAAAAAAATAGTAATTCAAAATGGGCCAAAGACCTGTGCATATAAAATATATAATTCTAAGGCTTGTAAAACAAATCATAAGCAAAACTCTTTGTAACCTTGGTTAGTCAAAAAAGTTCTTAGGAACGATACCAAAAGCATGGCTCATAAAAGAAAACATTGGCAAGTTGAATTCCGTCAGCCTTAGAAATGTTTCCGCTATGAAAGAAACTACTAAGAATAAGAAGACAATGACTAGGAGAAAACATGCATAAATTACACATCTGACAATGAATTTGAATCTGGAGTCTACAAAGAATTCCCTCAAATGAACAATACCGAAAGCAAACAGCCTGTTTTGTAATGGACAAAACTTTTGAATGCTTTACTAAAAATGATACGGGGATGGGGAAAAAAGCACGAAATGGATGCTCACCATAATTAGTCATTGGAAAGTGCAAATTACTACACGTTAAGACACCACTGCACGCTTATGCAGCTTCCGCATTTCAATCAGTCTGAGATCTTCTTGACTGACAGACTTCACTACCTGTTTCCTGACCTCATGACATCAATCCAGATACTCCTCTTCCACTCCCGTCATCTGCCAGCTCCTACTGACCCTTTAAGTCTCAACTCAGGCACCAAGAGGGCTGCCTGTGAGTCCCACCCTCCCCCCACCACCAGGGTGTCGCCTGGGCCTGGGCACTGTGTGGTAGATGTCATATTCCTCATTGTACATATACTACATCCACGAAATCTATAGTGCTTGTTTATTTAATTAAAGGTTTTAATACCTTTAACACTAACTTCTAGGAAATCAGAGACTCTGTCTTCTTCAAGGTTATATTCCCAGGAATTAGCACATTCCCCAAAATGCTGAATGAATAAGCAAGTACTGTAAGGAAAGCTCTGTGACTCCCTCATCTAACTTCAGCCTGTACTTGATACACGCACACACCTGTCGTGGCCCAACGCCACCCTGAGGTTCTCACTGCTGTTAATAAAGCCACTGATTCTCAGTATCCATGTGCAGGTTTACTCACTCTTTAAAATTAAAAATCCTCAGCCAGATGTGAGAGTACACATCTGTAACACCAGCATAGTGGGAGATGGGGGAAGAGGAACTCAACTTTGAGCCCAGCCTGGGCAACTTAGCAAATGGATGAGACCCTGTCTCAAAAAACATAAAAAAGATGGTTATGAAAAACCAATAATCATGGCCAGGGATGTGGCTCAGTGCGAAGGCCTCGGGTTCAAATCCAGTACTATAAAACAACAAATCAAAACTCCTCCTTCTGTCATTACAGAAAGGACTTGTCTCTCTAGTAACTTGTTCGACTGACCAAATTGGACACCCTGACTCCGTACTCTTATCCCATGCCTTACCACTCACGGGGTCCAAATGATGATCAGGCTTTACCAACTGCACTTTAGTTCTGTGGAGAGAGACTGTGTCAGACATTCCACGGTAAGCACAGCTTCACCTGTTCCATGCTCTGTAAGGCACTCGCTGCTAACGGTATAGTAAAGGTCTGCTCCCAGATAAGCCCCTCATCAGTTGGAACCATAGTTTTCTCAGCACAGTGGGGAGCATTTGTGTGTGGTGTGTGGGGTGTGTGTGTGTGTGTTGCGGGGGGCTGTATTTCTTCTTTATCTGCTGCTCTCCCGCCCTGCGGGACCCAGGTACAAAAGGTGAAGACACCAAGTGGCATCAGCCTCCAGGTAACACAGGTTTCTGCCTAGGCTTCATCGCCTCATGGTATTACTCAGGATTAATATTGGGCTGGAGGTGTGGCTTAGCAGGGGGCATTTGCCTAATACTCCTGAAGTCCTGGATTTGTTCCCCAACACTGCAAAAAAGTATTTTGTGGAGCATCAGCACCATGACTTATTACTACTGAATTTATAATGGTGTTCTGAGTCTTGTGAGTGTATCAGAAGCTTTGTACATAGGACTACTGCGTGGGTGGCTCTCAAATCCATACTGTCTCTTCCTTTGTGCACCCAGTACTTGTGTCTTTAAGGTGACAGCAGCTGGCATCAGTTACCTCTAAACTGGAGGCTTTCTCACCAGTCCTTAAGGAAACTACAGTAGCTTTGTTATTTTTTCCTGTAAAATAGGAC